>JAULBM010310155.1:0-14164 GCA_032357055.1 Geukensia granosissima | reverse complement strand
GTGTCCACACTTACCCAAAGTGTCTTTTGTTCACCTTTCACATTTCAATGTGCTGCGGTCGTATCATGCTGCGCTTGTGAAGCACCTCTGTTTAGGATATTGAATTGCCCATTTCATAATTCAGTTAAATTTTATTTCAGGTGAGATTTTCTCAGAGGTTGACTTCGACAGAGAGAAGCGTGATTTCTATCAGTTTCCAGTCGCTGTAACTGACAATGCTGGGAGAGTTGGATATGCTATGGTAGAAGTGACTATAAGAGACCTGAATGACAACCCACCTCGTTTCCTGATGAACGAGTATAAATTTGTAGCCTCCCCTGATGCCCTTGTCAATTCAACTTTTGCGCAGGTAAGTGCACAAACATATTTTATCTTAGCTAAGTCTTGAATGATTCAAAACATCAGTCATAAATCTTACAACTTTTTTGAAAATTTTGCCTGAATCTTGTTGGTTTCTTGGTTCTTTATTCTTAAAGTAACAGAATTCCATAAATTGTCAGGTTTGGACAGATTTTTCAACATTAATGAAAAAATTTTCTATAGCAGAAAAAGAAAACAATGTAATTGATCAAAATCATCTATAAGTTAGCAGCAGTTAAAACTCTTTTCGTAGTATTTTTAATCCTTTAAGTTTAATATGTATTTTGTACAAAAATATAAAGGTCTGTTATAAAAACTAAACATCTTCACTGCAAATTTGTATACAATAATGATTAACTCCTCTGTAAATGTCAACTTTGTTTTCACTTGAATACCGATTTGACTTTTGTAGGTTGAGGCAGTAGACTTAGATAAAGGAAATGGGGGCCATGTCGTGTATGAGTTGGCAAAACCTGAGAAATTGTTTTATATTCATCCTAATACTGGTGAATTGAAAGTGAAGGAGGAACTCACTTTATATGGTAATTGAACTACTTAACTGTGGAAAGCTTAAATGTGTAGCTAAAAAAGAACAAGAAATAAGATACCTAATTTAAGGGAGATAACTCTTCAAATCACTCTTTATAATACATGTATAGAGTTTTGTCAAACTTTTTAAGCATTCAGTTGAAATAGAATAAGAAAAAATCTGTGTAACTTAGATGCTTTTTACATTAGATTTATAGATGGCCATACGTTTTAAACACCCCAACCCCTTAATTTCAGTGATGCAAATATTTACACATGTAGCTTACTGTTTTACAATCCAAAAAACATTAAATTTAAGCTTGGTTTATTTTTCCATTCATTAAAGTTTCTCTTGAAAGTTGGATTACCATGAAACTATTCTTTTGTTTTTTTACATTTTCTTCAAGTTCAAAAGCTAGTCAATATATCATAAAATGACAACAATAAATTCTAATGAGCTTTTAAAAATCCTAGATCAAAAATACAACAAAAAACAATAAAAACTTAATAACAACTTTGAAAAAATATTTTCATTGTTGATTGTTTGTGGATATATAATTTCCAATTATTTAATTTTACAGCCAATCAAGTTTACCAATTCTTTGTACGAGCTAAAGATGAAGGTGACCCAAGTTTAGACACATCTGTAACTGTGGAGGTCTATATAATGGGTAAAGATGATATTCCACCAAGATTTCAGGCCTCAAAGAAAGTTCTGTACACAATTTCTGAAGACGAAAACATGTTTACTCGTCTTATCGTAGCGGAAAGTCATCTGCCTCTGAAATACTATATTCTCCATGGCAACACTCCCGATACAAACTACCCACCTTCATTTGACATCAGCCATACAGGCAAATTGAAGTTGATTGGGAAATTGGACTATAATGATATTTCCAGATATCATTTAACGATACAAGCTAAAACAATCAGTACGCCACCATTGTACGATTATATAGAAGTGATAATAATTGTGACGGACACTAATAATAAAGATCCTACATTTGAATCGATTGAATATCGTACCACTGTCATTGAAAACAGCAAACCTGGTGATCATGTTATTCAGGTGCGAGCTTTTGATGAAGATACCTCCTCGGAAATAAGGTATAGTTTTGAAGAAGAAGGTCATGACATTTCCAGAGTATTCAACCTTGACCCAATTTCTGGCTGGATTTCTTTGATTAATCCTTTAGACAGAGAATTGGTGGATAAATATAATTTTTCTGTAATTGCAAGGGACATAAATGGAAAGAATGAACAAATATGTCGCACAAATGTTATAGTTGATGTGTCGGACCAGAACGACAACCCTCCGATTTTCAGCAGATCATCATATTTAGCTGCAGTCAACGAAGGAGCGGCTGTTGGTACAGTTTTACTAAAGCTAACAACTACAGATGAAGATATTGGAATAAATACTCAGGTTGATTATCTAATTGTTGACGGAGATCGTCTTGGAAAGTTTCACATCCGAACTACTGGAGAAGTCATTGTAAACAAACCACTTGACCGTGAGATGGAATCTCATTACATACTGATGGTGGTAGCTACTGATGGAGGGATGTCAACCATGACAAAGATTACCGTGACGATACTGGATGATAATGACAATGATCCTGTCTGTGCAGAGGTATTCTTAAGTTATATATTTAAGTTAATTTTTATTGAACTACAAGATCACTATAAGTATTTTTGTAAATGAGACCTTGGTGCTATTCAAACAACAAACATTAACAAAACTTGAAAATCAACTTTGGTGATTTATCCAAGAAATCAGTTATGTCTGTTTCATATAAAATGCTTTAGTGCTGGTCAAAAGTTAATGGTATGGGGGATAGGGGTGGTACTGTAAGAAGGCACTTGTATTAAAATTTGATAGGTCGTTGTTATTTCAAACACATTTGCTTAACATTTCCTTGAATAGTACAGAATTATTTTTCAATATCTAAAATCTCTATATTTTAGCCAATCCATCAGTTGATCCTGTCTGAAGACACATCAGTTGGTACCATTGTAATACGTGTCAAGGCCACAGACTCAGATGATGCTTCCACATTAAATGCTGAAGTTAACTACGTGATCAAAGGCGGTAACGAGAAACAGAAATTTGACCTGGATAAAAGTACAGGTAATTGAACTATTTTCATGGGAGCAAAATGTTTTTCTTTTGTGAACTGTGGTAATCCAGTTAGGCATAGTATAATGAAATTGTATGGATAGGACCTACATAATAACGAAGATAGGGGGATCAAATATGGTGATTCATTAAAGAAAAATCAAGTTCAATGAATGATATATTTATCTGATTAAGTTTGTGACTTATATACTGTACACACCCCCCCCCAAAAAAAAAACAACTTCAGCTTTTATTTCGGACTGATCCTTTGTCATATATGATTGCATAAGTATTTGTTGCAAAAACAGTCAAGAGAGATGTGAAATTTGTCGATTAAAATGATGATATGCCAAGGACATAATGGTTTAGGGTTTGAAAATTATACAGTATATTTAAACACTTTTTTTTTGCTATTTTAGGAATATTGACTGTAAAATCTCCTCTCGACAGAGAAGAAATTGACCACTACCATCTAGCTATTGATGCTATTGATGGAGGCGGAAGGTCATGTGATATAGATGTTTATATAGAACTGAGTGATGTCAATGACCACTCACCACATTTTATCGACATCCCAGAGTCGTTCCAAGTATCGGAATCTACACAGCCTTTCACATTACTGTTGAGAGTTAGAGCTATTGATAATGACTTGGGTAGGTTCATGTTTGCAAAATTTATTTAAGTGAAAGCCAGTCCAAATTTTTTTCTAGTTCTTTGGACTTTTTTGTGTTAAAAATATGTGAGTGAGCGAAAATTTTTTGTTTAAATTTTTTTCTTGAAATGGCAAAATATTGGAGTGCAGCCTCAAAAATTGATGTGAAAACAACAGTTTAAATCTTTTTCCTCGGTTTTTGTATATTTTTAGGAGCAAGTGAGCAAATTTTAATTTCGATATCTAGGAATCACAGTGAAAATTTCTAAAAATTGCATAAAAAATGGAGCGAGAAAAGTTTTTTAAAATTTTGAACCCATAATATTAGAAGCGAGCGAATCCGAAGAACTATTAATTAATTTGGAATGGCCTAAATGTGGTTTGCAACTTAATCTCTGATAAGTATCTCCTAATTTATAAAATAAAAACACCTGAAATTTAGAAATTTTCACTGTTTGTGAATATTTATCATTTGTTACTTAGAAGAAAATTAGCACAATTTTATTGCAAAATATATTTTACACAGCTTAGGGCTATTCCATTGAAATTTTATGGGGAGGGGGAAAAGCCTGTTTTCAATAGACCTAGGCCAAAATTAAAGAAATACTATAAGCCCATTACATAAATTGGCCCAGATACCCTCTCCAACATACTAACTTTAGATGTGCATTCTTGGGGAGAGATATTTAAATGGAATAGCCCTACCAATTTTATTTGCACATGCAGTTCTACAGTGTTTTGCAACTGATTTATTATTGCATTTTGACATCATTCTAATTTAACACAGCATGATATCTGGGAAAATCATTACAAAATGTACCTAAAAACTTAAGGGTAACAAAATAATTACCATCTTTTGAAATAGGTAATAAAGTGTCTTAGTGGTAGATTACGTATTTCACTGCAGATATGGAAATTTGGTGGCTACCAGTTTCTTTGAATGCCAATTTTCCCAATAAGATTTAGTTGAAAATATCTAGAAAAGAAGTCTCAAACAAATACATTGTACAATAATTAAACTGGACCCATTTGCATTTTCATTGTATGTTATCATTTCTATCAAATGAAGTTAATACTGTGTTTTATATTTATAGGAATAAACCGTCAGGTGAAATACTATTTGAAGGACGATGCAGAGGGATGTTTTAGTCTTGACTCAGAAACAGGGGTGATAACTCTTATAACAGCATTAGACAGAGAAAAGAGGGATCTGTATAAACTGACTCTGGAGGCCTATGATTTGGTATTATAATATCAATAATTTGTAGTAATATCATAGTAACTTCAACTCTTTGTGACATATTTTTACTTGAAAATTGTTTCAGAGAGAAAATTATATAAGAAATAAAGAACATAAAAATATATTCTCTGCATATCTGATTTTTATTATAGAGGGGGGGGAGGGGATGTACAAGGTGGGTGGATATAAAAACCAAATCTGATTGTCAGCCCATCCTTTAATGTTAAGATAAGTCTAAAAATTTTAAAAGCTTGATGTGGACTTGATATTATAGGGTTATTGCATTTATATTGGTTAATATTGTCCCAAGAAGAATGTTATTTTGCATATGCTTGTGATGCAAATAATATTCTGTGCAGGACAGTGTTTACCAATATAAATACAATAACTCTTTTATTGTATACCAAGCCTCTTAAATCGATAAAATCAAGCATTTCCTCATTGATACTGCAATTTTTTTGAAGTGATACTGCACTGTGTGCAAATACCTGGAAAATAGTGCATGCTCAGTTTTCGTATGGTCTACATAAAATACAACTTTGCAATCAATATACAATATTATTAAACAAAATGTACATCTTTTTATATCATTTTTTTAGGGTTCACCAAGCCTGACAGGAGAAGTGCTTCTAAACATAGCTGTACAAGATGAGAATGACAACCCTCCCGAGTTTGTACACAGTAGTTATATAGTCTCCATCAGTGAGGACGCTCCTATCGACTCAAATGTGATAGAGGTCACAGCAACCAGTCGGGATATTGGGAAGAATGCTGAGATGATGTATCTGATATCAGGAGGCAATGTGGAAGGGGAATTTGATATTAATCCTGATACAGGTGTGTATTCTTACTTATATCTATTGTTTTTTATCAATATCTTTTGTGTCCGTGTGTTCTCATTGGTGGGTGGGTGGTGAGATTTGTTGAGGTGTTCAGTATATTTTGCCAGTCCTGTTATTCTGAATTTATATATTCTACATTTTATGAAAATGTGAATGCTCTTAAATATAAGCGTCGACCAGTGAAACTGGCACCCCAAACCCCCATTTGAGGCCCTTTCTAAGTGAAGATTGACACCTTATCTGCATTTCAGTTGGAGTGCAATGGAAATTTCTTATCATTCATAAATTTTGCTTGAAATCCTTTTTTCAAATTATTCGATATATTAGATTCTTAATTCTTATTGTAATCTTGATGCTATTTGCAGGTATGATTACAGTGGCAAAGTCACTTGACCATGAGACAACATCAGAATACATCCTGACTGTTGTAGCACATGACAGATCGGACATGCCCCTCAGTAGTACTACCTATGTTACTGTTAATGTTACCGATGTTAATGATAACAGTCCACAGTTTGTACAGGACAATTATAAACTCAGTCTGAAGGAGGACGTCCCAGTTAATGAAGTCATCTTACATGTAAGTACAATCAAACTTTCCTTTGTTGTCACCTCTGTTAAGAACTCACTTGTTTTTTGAAGGCCACCTTGTTTAAGATTTTATCATGATTGTGCTTTATTGGGCCTGTTCACACTACAAAATTTAATCCAAATTAACTCCGGTAAATGTGGATTAAGTCGCATTGCGTTCACACTAGTTTTTATTTAATCTGGATTATTTAATCCGTATCAAGTTAATCCAGATCATGTTAATCCGGATTAAATTGTAGTGTTAACACAAATTGTGGATTAAATCTGACCTCAGTAATGTTACTTATGGTCTTTTTATTTCTACGTTTCAATTTTAATCCAGATCAAGTTAAGCCACAAACCTAATGCTTGTGTGAATGCAACATGTTAACTATTAATGGCTTAAGGTGATCAGGATTAAGTGATGCCTAGTGTGAATAGGCCCTAAGACGTCACTTGTCTTAAATGGTAACTTTTGCTTCTTTCTAAAGGTGACATCTTAAGACAAGTTTCACTGTATTTGACCAGGTTAAAGAGGTTTTTATAAATTTTATTTAATGTGGATGGTAAAACTTAAAAGCAGGCTTCAGTTTCATTAAACACCTCAATTTGAGGATTTCCTAATATTTCTCAACTAAAGTACTTACCAGTTAAGTCGTTATTCTGAAAATACTTTTACTTGCCCAAAACCTTTTGTACTACAGAACTGTTGATTTTCACAGGATTCCAGATCCCACCCCCTAATTTCATTAATTTAGACTTGTTATTATCCTGAATATGGATGAAACATTTGCCGCTAGATGTTAAGCAACCAACAATCAATCATTTAATAAGAATACAGGGGTTTGGTTTTGACAGGTAACATAGCTTTAATTATATAATCAGACATGTTTTTCTGTAATGAAGCTGAGTTTGGCTTTCTCTTAAGTCTTACCATATTTCCCCAGTTGAATTCTTCATTCGTATACAATATTTTAAATATTTCTGCTTTTGGATTAACTTTTTTTTCTACATCTGAAAATCGTTTTTGTTCAATGGATTTTTTTTTAACAAATGGAAATTTGTTTTATAGTTGACAGCTACTGATGCTGACAGCAACTCTGTTGTCATCTACTCCATCGTCAAGGGCAACAAGATGGACAACTTTGATGTGAATCCAAAGGATGGCAGACTTAGGATAAAGACACCATTAGACAGAGAAATGGTTAGTATAATGATATTCTGCTTTGTAAAGAAAAACTTTAAACCAACAAATAAAAAAGTGCTCTTATATGTATGATAATTTTGCAAATAATATTATATTTTACCATAAATATTGTTGTTCTTTTCTGCAGGTGAACAGTTACAAGTTAACAATGAGAGCTACAGATGGTCAACTTTCAAGTGAAACTCTCGTCACAGTGGATGTGTTAGATGTTAACGACTGTCCGCCAAAGTTTTCTGAAGCTAACTATTCTGCTGTTATACAGGTAATGAAGAAATCTGATTTTTGATGTTTACTATGACGTGTATTCATCCTTGTAACATCAGAAGATAATATTTTAAAATGTAAAAAGAGTAGTTTTAGCATAGAACGGAAATCCTAAATCTGGTCTGATTTGCAGAAAGCAAGGACTTATTCAATTTTGTCTCACCTGCGACTTTTAGTCATTTTCACAATCAAGCCACTTTTGTGTTTTGTCTCAGTCCACATTTGTTATTCAGATATGCACATGAGACATTTCTGGGCCACAATTTTACTGTTTACTTATGAAAATATATTGCATTTGGTGAAGCCATTTTGGAATTGCAGCTATGGGAAGCCTTTGTGGAATCTACTCATTCACTACTGAGATATGAAATTAAACAATTTCCATGAATAGGTAGTCTGCTTTCAAAGAGCTTTACCTGTGCTACCAGTAATGTTTAAATGAAATAGTGTCTATATCTTATTATAACTTTTGGTCTTGGTTTCTAATCTAAGGTCATATGAATAATCTCACAAACTTGTTGCATATATTCTTTGCTCAGGTGAAGTGAACCAAACTCTTATGAGAAAAATTGGCTATTTATCAATCCTTTAAATGTTTACCACATTTTAAAAGTGTCCAGCATACTTAAATCTTCTGTGTTATACATGTAATGTAAATATTGATGTCTCCCATATCAACTTCATAAATTTTATTACATGTATATGAACACGTGCATGTGTTACTGTATTGTCCCGTGTCTGTAAGGTTATCTTTTACTTAAGTCTTGTTATCATGTAGTTTGTCACAAATTGTCATTGCTTATATCACTTGTTTATCTCCAATCACTGCATTCACAGAGACCACGCGAGGGCAATGTAAGTAGTATGCCACGCACATGAATGTGCATGACCAGGCATGTACAAAAAATTCCATTTTCTGCTTGTTTTTATTCCATGACAAAATCATTGTCAAAACAATCTTGTTTTGTTTGCCATTTTTTATATTGTTAAATGTACTGTTATCATTGTAAACCTTGAAAAAAAAGACTTATGTTTTCTTATCTTTATAAAAATTTCCTAGTCAAATTAAAAATGTTTTTTATTTGAAAATACTTTTTTATAGACTTTTATTATTTTCCTTTTTGCTTTGTAGTTTGGTTATTAACTTATAAGTGTATTTTACACAGAGATATTTATGTATTTTTTTTATATAAAATTTATGTTTAATTAAATTGAATCAAGGTTTACTTATTATTTGTTGCTTTAAATGTTAATTGTTCATACTTGTGCAAAGATAAGTAATTTTTTTTCCCAACACACACCAATTTTTCACAAAAAAATATTTTTGTAAATTAGCTGAGAGTGAGCATGACCTCCAAGTTTGAACTCTAATCACAAGAGTTGTTGTATTATATGCATGGATATGATCCCCATTTCAACTCCACCATTAAAAAAAAGAAAATCTTGAAAATAGATGTACCATATACATGCATTGTCATGCATGATTATAGTTATTTGAATGCCTTGATAGTTTCCTTTATACAATTTTTTGCAAAGTTAGGATGATTCCATTAAGAATGATGTAAGTTTTTTAAGGACTATTCCATTATAAAGCTGGGTAGTAAAGGTATGGAATTTTTTTCAGCCAGGTATGGTGGATGTTTGTGGCTACATTCCCATTTGATACAGGCATAGAATAGAAAAAAAAATACCTTGGTTTCTGGAGATTTTGAATATCCTTACCTACCCACCTCATTAATTCTAATGGAATAGTTCTTATAATTTAAAAAAATCCACAGCAAAGCAAAGGCATAATATTTTTCCCGAATTATATATGTATACTTTTTTGTAATGAAATCAATCAGCCTTTGCATGTGGCATTGCTAGCTTTTAATGAAAAATGCAACCATATTTTATTCATATCTTAATAGGATGAGAACAATCATTTTTAAAATAAGCATAAATTTGTTGTTCAAGCCATAATTTTGGAGGTTCACTGTTTATTTCATCCATGTTTCAAGTTTTATGTATTATATGTAAC
The DNA here is from genome assembly GCA_032357055.1 of Geukensia granosissima. Taxonomy (NCBI): domain Eukaryota; kingdom Metazoa; phylum Mollusca; class Bivalvia; order Mytilida; family Mytilidae; genus Geukensia; species Geukensia granosissima. The sequence continues at coordinate 4,362 of JAULBM010310155.1, read as the reverse complement.
TAAGGCCACATCAAATTATTTGTAGATTCTCATCCCACCTCCTGCCCTTGTTGGAAAGTAGCTGCCTAAAATATATTATTTAGAAAATTTTGAAAAGATTGTTTTTAAACTATAAAACCTGGTAAAATATCTATCCTGATTTTGAGAAAACTTACAACAAATTATATTCTTCTGCAGGAGAGGTGTATGTAAATCTACAAATTGTTCTTATGGATTAAAACTGGAAAATAATTGTGTTCATCTTGAATTTTAACAGGAAGACAGACATGTCGGGTACAAGATTTTGACGTTTTCTGTAACAGATGATGACCTACCACCCAACGGTGAACCGTTCACCTATGACATTGTCAGTGGTAACGGAGGAGGCGAGTTCAGGGTAGATTCCCATGGGGTTCTTAGCACAGCTGGGAAATTCAACAGACACGTCCAGAATTTTTATGACCTGACTGTCAGAGCCTATGATTTTGGAAGTCCATTGCTGCATTCTGATGTTCTTGTCCATATTGAAATCATTGAAGAAGGGAATAATCCACCAAAAGTTACAGACTTTGATATCTCTGTGATGTCATTTAAGGAAACCTTCCCTGGTGGAATAATTGGAAAAATGAATGCAGTTGATGATGATATTTTTGACGAGTTAACATTTGAAGTTGTATCGTCTAACAAGAATCTGTTTGACATTGATAGATATGATGGACAAATAATGGCCTTCCAGAACATAGATCCTGGGAAGTATGCTGTCAATATTAGTGTATCCGATGGTAGATATGAGAGTTACGGAATTGTCAATATTGACATTGTCAGAATTTCTGATGAAATGATAAAAAATTCAGTCACAATACAATTTCATAGTCTAAGTTCTGAAGATTTTTTCAACCTACACCTAAAAGATTTTAAGAGAGTTCTAAAAAGAGAATTGAATGTTAGATCAAAAGATGTTGAAATTATCAATGTACAGCAATCAATGTTTTCTCCCTCCTCATTTGGGAAAAGAAGGAAGCGAGAAGCTAGCTTTGACCTCGATGTCCTGTTTGCCATCAAGCGCTCCCAGGATTCATTCATCCGTGGGAAACCTTTGAGTAAAAAAGTTGCCTCTGCAGTCCCAGCCATTGAAGAAGCTCTTAATGTCAAGGTTATCAAAGTGTTTAATGACATCTGTACCCATAGTTCCTGCAAAGAAGGCGAGTGTGAGGGCTACATAGAATTTGACACAGATAAACTAACACCTGTTGCCATGGGAAGTAAAAGTACTGTAACATCACGTCACAAGTACATGTACAAATGTGTCTGCCCTGATGGCTCTACTGGTAAGTTAAACTCTATCTTTTGAAAAGCAATTAGATTATGCTAATATTCAAATTAACAAAGAAGTTTTTAACTTGCTCTGTGAGTAAAAATAAAATTGATACATAAAATCCCACTTCTTTATGTGCAACAATGATAAACTGAGAAAATCCATAAATTCCTGAATATCAATATTAAAAAATAATTCACTCTTTCACACAAAACCACAAAGTAAATCTTGATATTCACATTGTCTTCAATGCAATTTTCACTTATAATTGACTGTTAATATGAGCTTGTGTGTATAAGTGGATTCTTTCAGGGGCAGATCCAGGATTTATAGTTTGAGGAAGGTCTAACAATAAAATTTTTGGAATTTCAAAGGAAAGTTTACGGTTTTCTTCAGTTTATTTAAGAAGGGTGATACATGTAAACACATAGTCTGCCTCCATTTGAATATGGGCATATCATTTGTTAAAATTATTAGTTACACAAAAAGTGATGCTATTTTAGTAGCACATACCTCCAGAGTGCCTATTAAACTTTTTAGGTATAGAGATTTCAAATTATAAAGTTTCAAATGTGTGGAAAACACTGGAAAAGTGGAAAAATATTTTAAAGGCCATTTAAGATTGAAAAGTCTGTTTCAATGCACCAGTTAATCTAAAATGAAGAACAATTGAGAGTAAAGGAAATATTTTTTGTATTACTAAACTTTTCAGATGATAACTGTGGAAAACTACCTGCTGTATGTCCAGATGATGCCTGTCCCAAGGGCAAGGTGTGTCAGACCACACCCGACCAGGAAGGGTACATGTGTGTGTGTCCTAAGGGTAAAACTGGACAGTTCTGTGATGAAGATGATGACCTTTGCACTGACTCAAGCTGTAGGAGGGGTAAGCTTTTTATGTTTAGAAAATAAAATATACATGTGTACTTAAGAGTTTGAAACTATGATTTAGGTTGAAAAATGTAATACAAAATGTTGGTTACTGAAAAGAAATAAAAATCAGTCAATAAGAAGATTCAGTTCAAAATTAATTTTTGTAGTACAGTATATTAAAAAATTTAATTTGTGGTCTTATTATTATTAAAAAAAGTGTACCAAATAAATGCCAAAAGCAGTGTTGGAAAATTGGTTTTCTGGTTATTAGTTATTTGCAAAATTGTCCAACTTCAGCAGCATTAATTCTAAATGTTGTATTAAATTAATCCCATTTTTATATGAAAGAAATATTGTGTATACTACAATTATCCCTATAACAAATTATAGTCTGGGGTAGATTTTGAAGGTTGGTTCCTTAAATTAACTAACCATCAATTGCATTTATAGAAACATACTATTTAAAAAATAAACAAAGTGTTGTTTTGTTCACAGGTGACAAACCAATGACATTTTCTGGTAAAAGTTACGCTAGATGGACTTTGCAATCAGCGTTTACCATTGAGAGTCGACTTACATTGTCTCTGAGGATAAAGACTAGAAAACAGGTGGCTACCATCATGTACGCTAAAGGAAAAGTCGACTACAGTATACTGGAGGTATGTCATGTGAAAAGCAAACAGAACATTTTCCAGGGTTATTTTACTAATGGGGATTCATGGGATTGGTGCTAAAAACATGGCTGCCGCAGGCAATTCTTGTTTCAGATTGTATGATGTTAAAAAAAATAATCTTTTCTGAAACTGCAATGCCAAATGGAACCAAACTTGAAAGGATGCATCTTTGGAAGGTCCTCATTTTGTCCTGATTGGACAAAAATATTTCCACCTTGGATGTAACTTGTTTCTGATTTTCTGCCACACAAAAATCTTAATAGATTATCATTATTTTTATATGCAGATATATAAAAATGCTTTAATTTTTGTTTCTGATCGTCCCAATTTTAGGCTAAGCAATCAGAGAATCAAGTATTTTTATTTAAGAGTCAAGCAATATGGTAATACTGAGTGGAAAACTGCTGTAATATCTAAAGACCTTCTTTACTTTCACAAATAATTATGACATATATTATATTTGCAGATCTATAATGGTATGTTACAATACAGATTTGATTGTGGCAGTGGTGAAGGTACAGTCATTATACCACTGCTAGTCAGTGACGGAGAGTGGCACACCATTGTTGTGGAGAGACTTGGTAAAACAGCAGAACTCATTCTAGATCACAAATATTCCAGCATGACAATAACACCAGGTATTAATGATGTCCTTGACCTTAAATCAAACCATGTTTACTTCGGTGCAGAAGTGGAGTCGTATAATGGTTTTCCTGATGTTAGAAGAGGATTTGAAGGCTGCATGGAAAATATTCGCCTGTTTAATGTCCGTTTGCCATTTGAAGGAAGTAATGCAGTGGCCTCAGACCATGAGTTTAAGTTTTTACAGTTCCATTGTAAAGACAGTTTCAAGAGTCCAATTGGTACAAGTATGTATGGTTCTGTTGTGTAGCTTCAGGTTTAGATATTTTAAAAATGACAATGTTATATAAATGTCAGTCTTATAAGACTCAATAGTTCACCATTTGCCAGAATCAATTTTTATTGGACAGTTGCAAATATCCATTTACTGGCTCTGGTAATGTTTCACCAGTAAACTAAATTTGTGACCATTAAATTGTCAATTGATGCTTGGAAATTTTGAAATACAATTCTGTTAACTCCAAATGGAAAGCTTTAAAAATTTTGTTAACAAAATCAAGTCATGTGCGAATTTGCCATTTTGCATTTTTTGCTTTGCTTATGGAAGATGTGGTTTACATAGAATGCACTGTTAATTGTTATTTTACCAAAAAACATTTGTTAAAGTATCCATCTCCTGTGAACATTTATTATGATAAAACAGCCCAATTGCTACATGTTTTAATGTCTTTATACAGGAAAATTACAATACCTGTGCATGACTTGCATGACCTAAATCATGCAATCAGTCTGATCTAGGTATAGGGGAAAGAGTTTGTTACTTACTTGTAGTTGTTTACTTATTGTGTCGCCTGCCCGCTTTAGCGTCACAAATATTTCTGTCACATTTTTCTCAGGAACCACAGAGGCCAGCTTCCTGATATTTGGCACAGAGCATCA
>JAULBM010310135.1:0-14165 GCA_032357055.1 Geukensia granosissima | reverse complement strand
AGGAGTTCACGTCACAAGAAAGTGTGACGGACGGACGGACAGACGGGGGTAACGACAATATCCCCGAACTTTCATTCGAAAGTGCGGGGATAATGAATGATAAACTTGTTCACTAATACACTAGCAACATCACTTTTAAAATCTACTTATGTATGTTAGCATAGTGGAGATATAAGGTATATACATATGTACTCCGTATCGTTGGTTTCATTATATCGTGGATTCACGTGCTATTTCAACTGACTTCTGACATCGTTGTCATTGTACACGTGTCAAGATATAATCCACATCCAGCTACCAGTTTAATTTTAAAAAATGTTGATTTGTCAATAAAAATTATTTAAGATACATATCGTAAACAGACAAACCTTAAACAACCAGCCATATGTGTTAACAAAATAAAGGAAACCAATTTATGTGACACTAAGAATATCGGTCATTTAAATTTGTAAGTTATCTTAGTTGAAATCTGAGTATACCTACCGAGTTTACGTGCTAGATATCGGTGCATTGCGCCTGATTGTGAAATCACTCGTCCATCGACTGTTAGTAATGGCAATAAACCAAACGGTGTCTCTTAAAAATAAAATAAATTAAATAATTATTAGCTTTAAATCTGTTGCACAAGAAATATATTAGAACGCAATAGTTTATTTATAACTTTGGCTTACTTGGTCGAAGAGCTGGCCATTCTTCTGGAGTTATCCTTTCGTCTTCGAATTCAAGATCAGCAGCCGATAGCATTAAACGGGTCACTTCACCCCTGGCTTTACAGTCAAAGTATGTTACCTTGTAAACCGACATCTTCTTTTTTCTGTTATAGTATTTCAAGTGTGTTTTTTGCACACGAGTATTAATTCGATGGTCAAGGTTATGATTATTAAGTTATTCCCGCTGAATATAGTTAAATATAAATGTTAGAGTTTAGATATTTGATCTTTTTCACATTTTGATCAATTATCCTATTTAATGTATTTATAGAATATTAGTGAACGAAAACAAAATCACAACCTTAAAACTTGCACATTTTGGGAATGCATATCAATATTTATGGAGGAAGATATCCGCCAGTTCATTGTTTCACATTCATTTGGAATTCTGACATTGCATTTTGCAATCTTTAATTCGCATATTTCATTCTTCATTCACATTGAAATATGACAAGCTAGTTCATGCATGCAATAGAAGTAGATTCTGGGAATTTCGTTCTGCTCACCTTCCTCATCTAAAATGTCCAAAGATATTGCTTTTATCTTTCTCCATACATATAATCTAGTATAAAATGCACATCCATATTAAACAAATAAGATATATTCTTTAAAAATTCATTGCGAAGCGTCCATCTACTTTCACATTCAATAACATTGTAACGTACCATGGTTGGGTGAAATTTCTGTTTAAAAAGTGTGAAGGTATCAGCACATACACCACACTATTTTTCCATCCCTTTGATTAGCCGCCCAATCAGAAGCCTAGAAAAGGTGGCGTATGTTAGATACCCTCACACTTTTTCAAACGAAATGTCCCAAACAAACCCTGTATTCCTGTTTTTAATCAAATATACAAATGTACAATAAAAGTTTATTTTCAATTGTAATATAAGACTGGAAGTCTCATTTAAATCCATTATTATTCTGATCATGCATGTTGTAGTACTTCAAAAAATAACTTTACCATTTTAACATTTTTTCACAGAATTGGTGAATCAAGCAAATATATGCACTGAATTTAACTTCCAATATGAAAAGTAAACACACATTGACATCCACTTAACATGATTTAAACGCTTCCAACAGCATTATTTTTTGGTATCAAGGCTTGTTTTTCTCACATCCGCTGGTTTTGACCTGGTTGTTGAATATTTAAAATATCCTGGTTTTTGGTTTTTTTACACTAAAGTTCCCCTGATTGAGTCCACCTGAAAAAATAATGCATTAAATAAGACGTTGAAAAATACGTATTTTAATAATATTTGAGACAGCTGTTATAAATTGGAATAGTTTTCCCATTTTGTAAATTAAAAAAAATATTATAATGTATCTATGACTTCTACGTTATAGATATATTTTGATAAATTTTAATTAACAAAATGGGAAATGTAACACAGCGATAAATTAATAAACAAAGAAAGACATGACGTATCAATCATTCGCGAACAACAAACATTGAGCAGAGGATAGGTTACCTTGGTACAGACATTGAAAATGTGGTGCCCGCTGGCGGTAACTTTGATGCCTTGATAAAACAACATCTTGTAAAGTGTTGATTGGGTAAAATAATTAGCATACATTGTTCATTTGACTCATTTAATAATAAAATCGCCTGTTGTAGTGCGGACCTAAACGAAGACTCCAGGATTTTCTGAAAACGTATACACATATAAACCTATATGCTATAAACATTGTAAAAAATAAGAAACTAACCTTTCATGTTTTATCGGCTCTGCGCTTGAATCAAATATAGCTTCCTGTCTGATCATTTCCAAGTTCAAACTGGTCAATGGATAAATTCCGATGCTCGTCTTGCTGGACATCTGAGCCTTAATAGTTTGTCCGTCATAAACGAAACATATGTTTAATCAAATTCTGCAAGTCATCCATTTAAAAATCCAATTAATTGGCCAAATGGCTGAGAAACATAAAAAAATCCAGTTTTTAGAAAGCAGTGTGTTCATTCTCAGCACAATGGCAGTCCATGTTAGATCATCAGTTATACTGTTATCGGCCTCTCATCATTAACATGGGAACTTCTATATCATTTACCTCGATTTTTGCAGCCACTTCACACAAATGAAACCATCAGACTTTGAATGAAGCGGAAAGGCGTGTGAAAACAGTTGTGACATCGCATGAACAATGACACATGTCATTTACCAAACAAAAAAGTGTTGGATATGTAGATACCCGATAGGTGGGACTAAATTGCACTCCAAAGCAAAGCTTTCTCGTGCAATTTACTCCCACCTATCGGGTATCTACACATACCCAACACTTTTTCATTTGGTAACTAAAACATAATTAATGCATTTTGTGGTACAAAAGACCGCATTTAGCAACGTAAAAAGCATTGTTCAAATCTGCAAGTGTTTCAGAAGAGATCCATATAAAACTTCTTTTTATTGAGTTATAAACAGATACATATCTGTGAATACGAATAGATTGAAATATCCACTTTCAGTTTCCGTGCAATCTTTGACGGAAGGCTATAATACTTCGCATAGATTAAGGAGAACTGCACGTTACTTTACGAATAATTCTAACATATAGAGCTGGTCTATTTGTTTATCGACACGCATGGACGGTCTTTGAAGAAAAGTCTGCTTGACGGATGATTTAAATGAAAGTGGCAAAAGTTCTAGCAAGAACATTGTCTACTTCCGAGCACAGTTTAGGTATACTAAAGGGCTCTCGCACATGTTATTTGTCGTCAAAAGTTTTGTATCAGCTTCACACCATTAAGTTGAAATTTGTTGATATTAACAATGTCAATCTGCCTGAAGATGGTCCATTTCGTACATGTTTCACAGCCATTACGAAATCTCGGTATTTACCACTCTTTTGTACCAAACTACATTAAAAAACGTGTTTGCATCACGATTTAGTTTAACGAAGCAATGCAGCCAAGAACAGAATAATTTTCAACATGCATTTATTAATATTTTTGTTATATTTTTGGTCGTAAAAACGGTGATCCTGATTCTTAAATACTAAACAATATAAACTGACCCTTTTCGCCGCGTATAAAAGGGAGTTTGAAATTACATTTGTGGAATTTCAAGAGAAATTACCACAATTGGAAATGAATTTTAAGAAAAATTAAGAAAAAAGTAAGAAAATCTAGTATTCTTTTTAACAATCATTCGATATTCAGAATCAGATAATTTAGGAAAAAATTGTGAAGCCAATATATTCTCTGTTACATGACATTTCATTAACTTCAAACAAAGTATGATAAAGCTATTTTGTAAAGTGCCAGAGTACACAAAATGCTAAATGCGAATTTAAGGACTCGAACATAATACTTATAATACATGTAGTTTGTATCAATGATGTTATGACAAATGTAGTTAAGTACTTTTAAAATGTTCAAAATCAAAAGATTTACTACACGTATATAAAGTCAAGTATTTTTTTTCCTTTAAAAACGCCAAATTGTAAGACTGGTCCGAAAAAAAACTAAAAAAGAAAAATTCAACCACATTTTCATCTGAGAATACGTTTAGCAACAAGTTTTGACAGTTAATTAGTTAAGCCTTTTCAAAATGCACACATAGAGTTATTAACTATTGAGTTAACATCCGGACGGAAACGCGCTATAGATGAGATTAAACTGGCTAATAAGTGGACTGTTTTAGTTAAAATTGGACATGTTTGTGTACATAAAGACATTGTTATTAATTTGGAATTATGCATTTATATAATTCGGATTAATATTTACTGATGGGTAGAAGTGGTATGTTATATTTTCTTTATCCTATACATATCTTCCCCACTGAAATGTGACCTAAATTTCTGAAAACAGCTTTTTAAATTTTTTTTCAGGGGAAATGTATTTTGTTACGCAGCCAAAACATGATAACTATTTATCGATAATTTTCATGAACCCTCAAAATCATATAAACTAGCTCCAATGCAGGGGCGGGTCCAGGAGGGCCCAGGATGCCCCCTTTGAAACGCAAAAAATGATAAAAAAGGAAAAATATGGGGTTAATTTTGGTCTCCATTAGAAATCGAGAAAATTGATGAAGAAAGAGGTCGAAAAAAGTGCCCCCCCCTTATTTCTGAAAGTCTGGATCCGCCTCTGATATGTTGTCCTAACGTTTTGTTTTAATATTTTAGTGTCATATTTTATAAAAGTTTTTAAATTTATATAAGTGAAGACATAGAGAACACCATCAACACAATTTATTCACATCATACCAAACTCTGTCCCATGTATTAAGTTAAGAGCTTCCTTAAACAATGTAACTTGATTTCTTAAATTTGAGGATCATTGATACTGCAGAAACACTAAACTCGGAGTTAAAAAGATACAGACGTTAACGTTTTAATTGGCACTATCTACATCATTTGGTTTGGTGCGGATATGTTTAATAGGAGATCTATCTTTTTGGGGGCATACCGTCTTCTAACATTTGGGCTGCCGGTGGTAAAATTCGATTGGACCAAACTACACACATAGTAGAAACATTCGTGCTAACCTTCAGGTCGACAAGACCAAATCCGGTATAAAATATACTTAGATACACCAAGCGACGTGTCACACATGGATTTTAACCAATATTGTTTAAAGGACATTTGAGGTATTTATTTACTTAAAACTCTGAAATAGCGGAGGTTTGTTTCCTTTACTGCACATAATAGATGTCCTTGCCACTGTGTGATGACTTCCTATTACAACTGTTTGTATGTGATTACTTCTTCTAACTCCGCCTTCCTGTGTACTAATTCAAATGCTACTGATGAAAGAATACTCATCCAAACACATGAACAGCATTACAAAATTCTTAAAATTTATACAGTATGGATAAATATGAAATTGAAAAGCTATGGGGTATATGTCAGAGAGACTGCACTCCAACCACGAGAAAAACAGGAATTTACAAATCTAGAGGTCTCCACAAGGCCCTCAACAAGGCTGGAATACCACTCCTTGTGAAAAGCTCTGAATCACCCCAAATTCAAAATCGTGTATGCGTAAAATAATACGACATCTCTAATTAATGCTCGCAGTTACTGAAAAGCTCAGTGTGAGATTCCTGATGATAAAACAAGCCTCTAAACACAAGATGTCATCAAACACATTATGTCTGACGATTGATTTAATACTGTGTTGACTCTAAACGTGAAGAAATACAAGATTAGTGCAATGCCAATTGTATAAATATTTGTGTAATGATGCAATCGGTAAATTAATATCTGTACCAACAAAAACCAGTTTTAATGTCTTGACTGCAACGTCGAACTTGTACCCCTTATGGATAAGTTTCTTTAACAGAACGATGAGATTCAAGGGATCATCTTTTAATTTGTAATCTTTATATATAATGTTTCCAAAGAACGTAGGGTGTGATATCCCTTATCGTATCAAAATTTTACAGTTGCAGTCGTATTTTTGTATTAAATATTTGTAACGGTTATAAAATTTTGTAAAGTCTTAAGAAGTTTGTAACATCTGTATATCCCAGCTGCAAAATTTTACGAGTGAGATATAGATTGCGATCATTAAAGTCAGAAACTTTAGTGCAAACACGGGCAAATAGAACTAGTTGTGAAATATACACCCCATACGAAGCAGCTAAATGCACGTACTCATCAAGAATCAGAAAGTTAACTATAGAAAAAGAAAAGTCGTTCCTTTTATCATAAATTTTAGTGTATAAAAAACCCTGTTCAATTTTTAACTCCAAATCTAAAAAGGAAGTACGATCATTACTGATATTAGTTTTTTCGTTCTTTACAAGTGTTGGACTGTTCAAATTGGCACCCAAATTATTAACCAAAAGGCGCACCTTTACATTAGGGATATCTATCAACGATATGGTGTTCAAGAATTGTCTCATTAATATTAAGTGCTTTAGAACTTTAGAAAATTGAGGATGTTACTTTTCCTCCATCATCATGAATAAAATGAATTTCCCTGTGTGTAGAGTTATGTGTTAAAATTGTGATTACATAGTCCTTGTTTTACAGTCCGGAAGAAACAAAACGCTAATATCTGTTCTAAACTATTATATTTAAAGTTGCATGTAAAAATAAGACAAGAATTTCTAAATGCCTATGAAAATTAATGACATTTTCCTCACTAAAGATGGTGTGTCATTAACCATACACTATTAACCATACTCCAATACACATGGAGTCTTTCTTTGCGAAGTTGTACGTATGGAATATACAAATAAAAGAAAATGGGACTTTTTCAACTAATTTAAGTAAAAATATCCACGATCGATAGTTCATTTAATACAAACTCTCCTTTAGCTAAAATAGAATTAACAACGCAGACATTAGTTGTATTCATACGCACTTTCAAGACGGTGAACGATGTCGATTGCTAAGTCAATTTCAGAGTTGACAAATATTGGTAAATAATCCAGTACTTAACCCCCCAAAAGGAAATCATGTACCCCTTCTCCTTCTAAAGTGCGGAGTTAATGATCTCAAAATGTTATTTATTGAAATTTATAAATAATTCATACATTTTTATTGTCCTTGTTGAATGCTTTATTAACGATGATTAAGTTTATTTCGACATAATTTGAATGGGCGAACGACATTAATACTATAAAGCAATGATATTAAAGGCGTTTTCAAATTTCGAACGATTTTCAATTTCGTCTAACTCATAGAAAAGTTCGAAGTTTTCTTGATAAAAGAAGAGCTGTACAATGGCCCTGTGTAATAATAACTCAGATCAAAAATTTTAAAATGGTATCATATAGCACATAATCCCTAAACATTTAATCGAATTCCATTTAGTTATTTATAGGATTAGCGGATAAGAGGTGGGAGACCAACATAGGGTTTTATGGTAAGGTAAATGTTTTGATATGAGAAACCTCAGCGTCCCTCAGTTCAAAATGCATTTTACGAGGTGCATAATGTTATCAGTTGACAAGTATCCCGGAAAGTTTGATTGAATTTTAGTTTTTTGAGTAGCTGACGAAAGGTAAGAACCTCCTACGGTATTGTGAATAAGTCAATGTTTTCTGTGAAAACCCCAAAAACTTTCAAAAAGATGTGCAAATGGTGTCATTTTACAGCGAGTCCCTGAAAGTTTCATCAAATTAGCAAATGGGGATGGGGACCCTTATACGTTATCCACCCCCTTTAAAGTATTAAGACCAAGTCCTTTTTATTCTACAGGGAACCGCAAAATCACTAAATTTAAAATCTAAAATAGAACGTGCACAATGTTATCACATAACTTATCATTGAAATGCAATCAGTAATTTAAAAAGGGTAGCGGATAGGAGGTTGCTCTATAGTATTATATGGCGGGTCCATGTTTTCTATGGCAAATCACAAAACAATAGGATCAAAATCAAAATTTAAAGATGTACAATGATATATATAGTGTAACACAAAATCCTGACAGTTTAGTCCAATAATATTTAGTAACTTCCCGAGGAGTAGCGGATACCCGAGGAGTAGCGGATAGATAATGGGAATCCCACTCTTATGGTAATACGGCAAATGCTTGTTTTGCTATATGAAACCCCGAAACCACTCAAATCTAAATATGAAATAAGAGATACACAATGGAATCACGTATATAAGAATCCTTTAAAGTTTCATCGTTTTCCAGCTTGTAGTTTTCGAGAAGTAGCTGCAGGAAGGTTGGACGAACAAAACGAAAATATATAGTTACAATACCCTTAGATGAAACTATTTCGACCAGTTAAGGGGGTACCCAACACCTAAGGGGAATAACTCTGTAAAAATCATCTAAACGTTTTTATCAAGTATCATTTTATTTTAAAATTAATGCATCTCAGTGATAAAAAATTTTGATGATGAAATTACTATATATCTATTGAAATAATGCCAGAGAAATGAGTGGTTCAAATTTCTTGAAATTTTCATGTTTTCCTACTTTCATCAAAGTAAATGTTTAAACAAAATACAAAGAAAATTAAACGAGTGGATTTTATTTTCGTGAGGTGTTGGGTACCCCTTTAAACTGTAAAATATAACCCTAATAACCATGTACCAATAGAACTTCGCATCCAATACAGACCCCATGCAAATATTTGTTCCTACGGACAAGTGTTGACACATGTACAGAATCCAGACATTGTGAGGATGCATGTGTGATTTGAAGTAAATCCTATAAGATTCATATAAAGATGGGATATGGTAAATAATACTTGTAACAAATTTTATATATGTATTAATACACTCCTGTTAGGACGGCACTTCAAAATAATATGTTAGCCTTTTACTGTAAGTTGTAAAGTAGGTATGATTAAATATGTACGTATATACGTTCGTGATTAACTCTAAAGCACTTATCCTACATTAAGTCATCAGAAAAAGATGTGAACGGAAATAAGCGGAACTGAGTATAAACGGACAATATCTAAAACTATATTAATACTGTTTTGATAGAAAATAGTTTTGTCGAAAGTTAATTGTTTGCAATCTGTAAAAGTCAAGTTTATTCTTAAATAAGGCATAACGAGATTCTACTTACAATATAGTCAGTGATAGTGACCTCAAACATTTGATGGAACCATACTTTCATTGTCCGCCTTAAAAACCCTTTTTAGATCATATTGTCGAGACATTCGTCGTATTACCCGATTCTTGCTGGACGCCTTTAGTTTTATAGCAACATAACAGATGACAAAGGCATCAACATTGTCCAAATATTAAGTGACCACGAAAATAAGAAATGACAAAATCAGAAAAACCTCTTTGGCTCTCCCTAAAAGGAAGGGTTATTTTATCCCAAAATCAAGCACACTTGTAAAAAATCTATAAAAATGCTGTAGATATATGTAGGGTTATTTTTTAAATATCCTTAATTAAGGCATTTTGATAAAACTATAAAAATAGGAGATGTGGCATGATTGTCCATGAGGCAGCCATCCACCAAATGACAGTCGAATTTAAACTTCTACAGGTCTAATTACGGCTTTCAATAATGAACCAGAGCCCACACCATAACGAAAGCCGCAAGCCCCGAAATACAAAATGTGATATGGTCATTTTCTGGCAAACCAAGATGGACATTACTGTTGACTTACTACAATACTACTCCATTGGAAATTGCATAACATTCTTCAACTATATAATTTTAACCAAATGTGATCATTTTTGTATGGAGTTTGTGTTAAAAACCATAATTGGCCAATTTGCTTATAATCTCTCTATGAACTACCGGTGCAACCCGACGTTACATGAGAAAAAATTATTAAAATAGGTCAACATTATCAATCAATGTAAATGATCAAACATGGTAATGGGGAAGTTTTCAAGGAAACACGAAATTGTTGAGTCACATGACTGATTTTCAGTTTCTGATGTTTTTTAAATATGCGAAACCGCATCATTCAGTGCCGTATACGCCCATATGCTCTCCTGTTTCTGTGTTAAGAAGATAATGGTCTTGTTCATTTTGAATTTTAATCTTCATACTTTTTTAAACTTACGCCGTCACAGACGCGGTCTGTACCCATTTTCATTTCGGCGTGTGTTCATTGATTTTGTCACTGTATGTGTAACAAACGTAGTTCTAATTTAAACTTCCAATTTTTTGGCCCCTAGCATACCTGATAAAAGTTAATCCAGACTTATATTTTTAAATAAGGAATGGGTTGCCGTCTTTACGGCATTTTTCCATATCCTTTATTTTGATAAATTCTTAAGTAGTGTCACGCCAGTTAAATTATATTTTACCATTGGGAGGAGAAAAAAAGGTAAGCTATTTGACATGAACTATATGTTTAATTTATCACAAAGTAATAACTATATGTAGAACATTTTAACTAATTTATACTCTTCCATAAACAGATGGTTTTATCTTACAATTCATTTCTTTTAGGATGCTTTGAACCCGATAAAAGTGCTGAGGAATGCGCCTTTAGTCACTGCCTCTCAAAATTCCGCGATGAACACGGGAATGGATCCACGATAACTACAACTCCCTCCCCAGTTGAGACTACAGGTACAGTACTTTAATGCTACACAAGTCACTATACTTCTGAGATAATCTAAATCGACATAAAAAGGGCAGTTATAATTTACTTTCCAAGAAATACATATTAAAATTAGCTTTGTATTATAATTATCAGAACCCTATATATTTCGATTTGAACATGCATAAATAGGGCACAGCTACAAAAATACAGTATGTCATTAATATTACTTATACATCATTTTGTATCAACGAATCGTCAATATTGAAAATGAACATATCTGCACTTAATATCGCACGTTAGACTACAAGTCTCATCTGAAGCGCTGGTATCAAACCGATTGCAAAAGAATAAAACTAATAAGAAGTTGGGGAGCAAGGTTTTGATCATTCCAGATCACATTTACTCAACCAAATGTACGGTTACGGACGAAGGTTACATTGAAACAAATGTTTACCAAAATTAACATACATGTACATGTAACGCAAAATAATATACGACGTCCGCCGTAAGAGACAGTTTATTTTAAAAAAATTCACAATTTATGAGAGGATTATTGAGAATAAAACTAACTGAGCAACACGTGTACTTTATTAATTTATTTACAGAGCCTATAGCCCCACCACCCTCACCAGACAAATCTGGACTTTCCTACGATGGAAACTTCCCTGTATATATAGGTCTGGGAAGTGGTGTATTTGTTGTGTTGTGTATCACTTGTATACTCTGCCTATGTAGATCCAGAAATAAAGAACGACAGAAAAGGTAACTTTTGAAATTACTATTCACCATTCTACAGATTCATATCCTAAACCAATTTTATACTGGTTTCTCATAAATTATTAATCTTTCAGGTCGAAATTTTGGCCGTCGTACGTTCAACGCTTCAGTCAGGTATATAAAAAGTTCAAGCAACACTCGTAAAAAACTTCGAAACACTTTCTTTTATTAGAATAACTCAAGTTCTTTTTGTGTTGTTTATTGTAACATTGTAATTTATTTAAGGAATGACTGTAATATTTTTTTCGGTTTATGGAGAAATAACCTCAATCACGTGATATACACTAAATAACCCGCGTAGCGTAGCGGGTTATTTTGAAGTTTGTACCACGGGATTTAGGTTGTTTCGAATAAACCGAAAAAATATTACAGTCATTTATTATAATTTAATTTAAACGTCAATACGTTGACACGAGAAAACAAGGAAAAACAAGATGACGTCACAATCACATGGCAAAATTTAGGTTATGGGCTTATAACCAAAATACTTTCAACCAATCAGAAGACGCGTTACATCCAATATTAAATTATAATTAATTGAATTGAATAAGTCTAAAATTTATCTTCATTACAGCAAGTAATACTGTGATATAATTCACCATGCTGAAGGTGCCAACACCCTCCACTGGTGTAATTTAGTTTTTATTTTTAGTTTTTTATATTTGACTACAAAAGTTCCCATCCCGCTGTTGTTTGCACCTGAGCTTAATAAGGGGAAATGGGAATAGTTTTACATGTGTTTTATAAATATAGTATAAAAATTAGAGCTAATGTTAATTTGGAATAAACCTTACCAAGTTTAAAGTCTTAAGTTTGACACAGACGAGAATCGAACCTAGAGCATTCCAAAATAGAAGCGGGTATTTTAACCATTGCATCACTAAGGAAGTCTTGTCTGAAGATAAAAATATTTTTGTTTCAATTTTTTTTTTCATTACATCATTGTGCAAAATTACATTACATTACAATCTTTGGTGTCCATCTTGAATAACTTACAAAACTGGGAAATAAAAATGCCAGAAGATGTATATATTTTTATTTTGACTTCAAAATCAAACACATATTCTGTAATACTTTAACGAGAGATATGTTGAAAATGCACCTATTTTTGAAGTACAGAATCATTTTAGTACAAGCCATGGGGTTTTGTTTTGTTTTTTTTTTCATATACTGCAACTCCCTGAGGTCACCGATGACTGTTAAAAGAATGAGAGAAACGCTGTTCTTAATAAAATCTTGTACTTTTTAAAAATCCTATATAACGCTTTAATAGGGCATTAAACACAATGAGAATTAATCTTATATTTACAAATTTGACATGATTTATTTTAGTATTTACCGATATAATGAGAATCAAATATACATTAAAACGTTATTGATGGAAGCATCTTTCTAAGAATAAAACCAAACAGAATAAATAGTTTTGAAATCGAACTGCTACAGTCACTACCAACGGGATTAATTTAAAAAATCATACGTAATTATATGCCATCATAATTTGAGTTGAGCAGCATGTAACAACACGTGCTAGAACTTTACGAAATTTTTGGACGGTGACGCATTAAAACAAGTTTTTGTCGACCGACACAGTGATCATAAGGCTTACCACCATATATGGCAAGTTTGGAGAATTTTGTCTTCATTTTCAGTTTGATACAATTTATTCCTGGTAAGTTTAGTAATTCGTAACAAGTTTTGTTTTAGGGTTGCAACAAAAGTTCAGCGTTGCGAGTATGTTGTTTTATTTCATTTATAATTCACGCAAGTTGTTTTCGTTTTTAAATTTAATTGGTTGATTATTGTCACTTTTGTAAAGTTTTATTTGTTATATGTGATTTTACAGCTTGGTTCATAAAATTGATCTTGGCCATTTGTCAATGAATTTTTATATGTTACTAATTATCTAACGAGTTCTGTAAAGGTTTTAATTTAATTATTCTGAATCATTGAATTCCTTTTACCATTTTTTATTTCAGCATCACAAATCTTAAAATGATTTTTTCAATGGAATTTGTACATTACATATAAAAATATCTATTGATATTGATAAAAGGATTTTTTTTGTTTTTCAAATTTTGTACGGTCGTTTATAGTTATCAATTCAAGGTTTGTTGGTTTTATTTTATTTTTTTTTAATTACTTGACGTTGAAAGTAAGAATACATCGCCTGAAGTCATAGTGCATAGGAGGTAGCGTTAACCGATAGGATGACCCCTATATTTTTAGAGGCATTAAACTGAACCGTTATTAAAATGCATAGATATCCCAGATTAAACGAGGAAAGTCCTTCATCAAAGACACCACGTAGAGTTGATAATACAGGAATTTGCCTATATTTCTATCACAGACTAGGTATTTTCTTGCCACTTTAGGGATAGAACTTCTGAAGTAGCGACGAAAATTTCGACACTATTATTCCACATAATTAAAGCAAGCCTAATATACATTCCGAAATAAATTTAACTTTTAAGAAGGTTTCGTTAATTGTTACGTATTATAGCATTTGTTATTCGCCACCAATTTAGTTCCGAGCAGTCCGATTCATTTCATTCATTCATACCAACATCTGTACTCTCCGACTGCCAAATTTAAAGTTATATAATACAAGGTTAACTGCTTTTAGGTTCATTTTTAAATCAAATTTTGAATTTCTGAATTTTATTATGATTTATGATGTCGTCAGATGTCGATGTTTGATTGTTTCTACAGTTATTGTTTTTGACGTCAAAGTGATGTCATAATT
>JAULBM010310124.1:0-14165 GCA_032357055.1 Geukensia granosissima | reverse complement strand
CAACACATTATTGTGTCAAGCAAAATAGTGTGTCCACACTTACTCAAAAGATCTTTTGTTCACCTTTCACATTTCAATGTGCTGCGGTCGTATTATGTGCTTGCCAAGCACCTCTGTTAAACAAGGTCTTAGGGCTGTTGAATAGGGAAAACCGTTGCATACACATTTGAATCGGGTGTCAAAAAAGTCAAGAATGTTTGTAGTTTTTATGATTGTTGTATCAGGGATATTCCAGTAAAAATTCTGCAGAGAGGGTGGAAAGCCACCTACTTTCTTTTCTATAGGTGGGGAGTGTTATCAACACAATATATATTCTTATATATATTTTAATGTTTTCCATTGGTTGGGGTAAAAAAATAAATGGCATTCCACCCAACCAGTGGAATTTTTTTTGGAATTTATCAATTGACTCTTCGTATAATTTTCATTTATATTTTTCTGAAAGTAAAACTAAGATTCATTTATCTGTATTCTTTGTAAGAATAATCAAGACTTCAAATAAAAAAAGACACAATCTGGACCAGCTTAAAAATTAAGAAGTTCTGTCAAAAGTCTAAAACATTGTTTAAAGCATCAAAGGGGAGGTAACTCTTATTTACTTATTTCTTTGAATAAATTGTAGGACAACAGAGTTGTTCCTGATACACCATTGTTTTCTGCAAAAATACTGAAAGAAGATGAAGATATGTGGCAAGATGTGCAGGTAACAATATCTCAACCAGATCTGATATTTATATTATGATTCCATTGATTTGATAGATACATAGTTTGAATTATAATTATTGATGAATCCAAATAATTTTGACTTAGTCTGGAGACCATAGAAACCAGTAGAAGATTTGGTCCACTGCTATACAGCACTTTACCATTGACAGAATGCATAATTATCCTGGAATTAATAGGGTTTATTATGACCAGTGCAATAAAGTCAGTCCCTCCGTCCAAAGTTGTTTTTTGATCATTTTTTTTCTAAATGCTGACAAAAGATGGAGCTGAATTTTGGTATATGATTCTAGCACCATGAGTTACAGATTGAATTTATGTTTCGTTCCACTTTGCTGATTTTTACCAAAATCATAGCACTTGGACTTCTAAAAATTTTATGGCCTTAGTGGTGTAATGGTTAGCATGCTCACCTCAAATGCAGAATGTTCTGGGTTCGATCAGCCAGGTCAATCTAAAAACATTTAAACTGGTATTGGCTGCTTCTCAGCTAAGACACAGCATTAAGGAGTAAGAGCAAAGACTGTCTATGCTGCAGACTGTTGCTTTTGTGAGCTAGCATGTTAAAAATCTGCCTTAGTGTGTTGGTCTAGTACAAAGCAAGGTTCATTTATCATCATCATCATCATTCATTAAAATGCTCTTGTCCTTAATGTGCATGAAATATTTGCTGCTGGACCATAGGCAACACTCAATCAGTCAAAAATTTCAACAACTTTTTATTTAATGCTTGCATTTATGTAACTTAATATTGGTCTATGAGTTTACTAATATGAGATATTTGGAATACATTTTATTTGAGTGTCCAATATGTGAGAGCACTCACAAATGTTTTATTATTGCTAAAGTGCATGGTCACATCTTGCAATAAGTTATTGTCTAATTGTCTTGTCTGTGGTCCTCCACGCCTGGTTTAACCTCAGGTAAAAGTTTTTTTCAAACCTAGATAACTGGTCAAAAATTCCTGAATTTTCATGAAATTTGTTCAGAAGATTCTTTATGATGTAGATTTGTCATCCAGACTAAAACCTTGAAAAAAGTAGAAAATTGAACTTAGTTTTTCCATTTATGAGTGTTGGTTAAACCTAAGGTTAAAGTTTTAAAAGCTTCATGGATTTACATGAAACTTGCTTCAAAGTTTCATGTTATTGAGGATGTACACCTCTATTATTGTCAAATTTTTGATTTTTTCCATGTTATTGAGGATGTACACCTCTATTATTGTCATACCCCTTACATATACTGTACTGACAATGGCTCATCATGCCAAAAAATCCTGGAAATAATTACTCAAATTTTTTGTAAATAAATTTAAAAATAATTTTCTGGATTTTTGTCTAAACTGTTCCACCACATATATGTATATCCCCCGGCCGGGTCAAACCAAAGACATTAAAATTGGTATATGCTGCTTCTCCGCTAAGCATGCAGCATTTAGGAGTAAGAGCATAGACTGGTCGGCCCAGAGTCAGAATAATGTGTCTGGGTAAAGTGGCACGTCTTCCTGCGGACTGTTGCTTTCGTGAGCTAGCATGTTAAAAATTCGGCTCAGCGTGTCGGTCTAGTACAAAGCAGGGTTCATTCATCATCACTCATTAATATACTCTCGTCCTGAATATGCATGAAATACTTGCCACTGGATGTTAAGCACCATTCAATCAATCAATCATATATGTATAATATCAACTTTACATTATGTTTACATCCATGTAGAAGATGTGCATATCCTATTGTAATTGGTCTGGTCAAATTTTAGGTTTCCAGATAAGTTGTTTTTTTTAACCATGTGAATTTTGGTCCAAATACCTTCATAATGGTCGCTGGGCCATGCATGTCCATTGGATAAGTTTTTTTAAAAAGAAAAATGGACATTGGAATCACATTATTTTGATATTTGTGATGCTGCAAAAATTTATAGGCTGTTGTAATGTAAGAATATAAATTTACAGTAGGTGCAAAAGAAACAAAATAATATTTTCTTTTTCATAGGAGGAGATGACAAATGCTTTAGCAACAATGAGAGTAGACTATGAACAATGTCAAATCAAGAATTTAGCTGATTCAGACAACCCCATGCTTAAAAAACGTAAACTACGGAATGAAGAACAAATGGTTTGATGCTCAGTGTGTGTCATCACTTGTTTTATAGAAGATAAAGAAAAGTTAATAATATAGGATAAAAATTAAACAATGTGGTTTGTAAGAAGAAAGAAAAATCATGATTTTACTGGAATTTTGAGTTTTTTTGTATGCAGAAAATGACTGTTGACAAATATTTGTTATTAAATATACAAGTTGTTAAATGGTTCTTGTTATATTAAGATAGTATTTGAAGTTTTGATGATCATAACATTTGTCTCAGTTATATTTCTAGCCATTGTTGTCTGCCCAAACAACATTACATACTTCATTTATATCACTTGACCTAATCGGTCCCATCTCATTTGCAGTCTGTCTATCCACTTTTATGGTTGACAAATATTTAATAGAACCATATTAAATCATATTTTTTAATGAAATATGGTCTATGTTAAGCCATTTCAAGGAATGAAACAAATATACCAGTCACCATCCTAGTATTCAAGTTTTTGTTGATATATAATCATCTTATTTTACTAATCTCTATAGGAAAAAAAATAATTCTACAGGTATTAAGTAAACAGCAGATTAAGTTTTAAAATAAGAATTGCAAAGATAGCTTTTATAAATTGCTTTCAGCATTCTTTTTTACCCACTTCAAACAAAATGTCCAAAATCTTAGTGCATTCTTAGTATTAAAAATTAAGAGTTTTCTGGCCCTTCTTTTTAAGAAAAAATTGAATGTCTGTGAATACAGAAGAAACTTTATTTATCAAATATCTGCATTTAAGAGAAAAAATACCAAGAACTGACACTTCTTTCACTAATGTTTGCAAATTTGAGAAAGAAATTATATCAGAATTTACTATTTCATACAAATTCCCACTCGGAATAAACAATACAACAGTTTGGAATCTTTCCTGTAAGCTAGAGCCACATTTTGATGGAAAATGTCCTTTCAGTAATATATCCAGCATCCATTTACAATTCTAATGCAACAGTATTTGTAACCTTGATTTTGATTTGTGATGTTGAAATTTTCATGGCATGAAATCCATGCTTGATGCTGCAGGGGAAATTGTGCATGCACGGATGTTTATACAATATTTTAAAAATAATCAGATTAAACGTAATTTTATTTATTTGCATTAGAATGGAGTTAACATTATTGTATTTGAAGATTTGCTCTACACATGTGAAATCCTTGTTGTTTAGAAAACCCTGTCAAAATGTACTAAATTCAAGAAATACTTTGCACATGACAGATAACTATATCTACTTTGATGAATTGGTATCTTACTGTTTTTATTCTTTAAAAAAAGGATTTATAACTTGGTTAAAAAAGTGCATGTAACCATGGTGGTATTAAAATAGCATAGTTTGGTCTCAAGAGTTTAAAATTTGTTACATTGTATTGCTTAAGCAATGATTTTGAAAGAAGAAAATAAAACATGATTATTCATATGTTTCATTTGTTTTCCCATTCATAGATGTAAAAACAAAACTAGCATTTACAATTAGGTTTACTTAATTCCATTATTAACATTAAACTGTTCTTTGAACTCATTTAATTCCCTATTTCTGTCCAGTTTTGGTAAGAAGTAAAAGATAATCCTGATTACTCAACTTTATAAAGCAATTGGAATTATTTCTCTGGTTTTGTTTTTTGGGAGTTCTCTTGTTTGAAAAAGCGATATCTTTATGGATATGATTATTTTTAGTTCAACAATAAATCATTTGTTAGGGAACCAGTATGGTATTGATGAATGTAGGTGACAGAGTAAACCAAAATTCTATTCCTCTGATGTTACAATTGCCATGTACCTCATTCTGACTCCTATGCATTTAATACAGATTATTTCAAAAAGGAATTTGGACACCTCCATGATTTTCAATCAATTTGGTAATTAAAGTCACTGGTTAACAAAATTCTATTAAAGCATAAAATATAAAAATCTCTCCTAAACGCATGCAGAAGTAAAACAATAGTAATACAATGAACCATTCAGCAGGAGAAAAAAATGTTCAATGCTAAGATGTAAGTAAGATTGAAAAACAAATAAGACTCATTTTTTTTACTAACCATACTGAATAATGGGAACAAATAACTGGGATCCTGTTCCATTTATAGAAAGATGAGAGGGAATTTTCATTTTGATTATGAAGTCCTAAGAAGTAACAGTTAATTGCAAAAATGATATTTTTTATTTGCATTTAGTTTGTACATATTTTTATATTTTACATTTGATATTAATATTCATTAAAATGATTCCAAAATGCTACATGTGTTAAATATAAATTTTCTTTCCAAATGTGACATTGGCAACCATTTAATAAATCCATATCAACAGAAATTGTAAGCAGTAATCTTTCAGTCATTAGAAAATATAAATTTTATATTAGCAAATAATCAAATTTGTGAATACTTGCATTTTATGGTATAGCAACTACTATAAATATCTCATGTATCTTGAAGTAACTATTTCTAAGGGCCTATTCACATTTCGAAAGTTAATCTGAATTAACTTGGGCAAATGTGGCTCAAGTCATAGATTAAAGTGAATCCAGATGAACTTGATACACATTAAGTTAGTTCAGATCAAGTTAATCTTTATAAAACTGTAGTAAAGGCAAAATGTGGATTAAATTATAATGCTACCTAAGGTTGTTTGATTTTTGTGTGTTCAGTTTTAATCCCAAGAAATTTACGCTACAAAATTAAAGCTTTTGTGAGGGCAACAAGTAGCCTGTTACCTTAATTTGATTCTGATTAAGTTAAGCCTAGTGTGAACAGGCAAATGTTTCACATAAAGTTGTAAGATTTATGACCAAACATTACACTTATGACCTTTTGTGAAACATTTGTCAGTCCTTTAGAAATTTTGTGACAAGAGTATATTATATCTGGTACAGTATTATTCATGCAACTGCTGAAAGTTCTGTTTTTATAGCATAAATAGAAATAGAAATCTGCCAGTTTTAAAGTGAAACATTGTGGGATAATGGAAAGTAATTTCAGAATACAGACTGTTTTAACAGAACAATATCTGTATGATACATTTCCATTATTTCATGGATATTTTTATAATAACACCATTTCAAGAAAATGTACCTATTGTCTCTATATAATTAAATCTGTGAAATTTAACCCATTACTTACAGTGAAAGCCTAGTGCTAATGTGACTCTTTACTTAAAGGTTACTGATTTGAATCAGTTGTGTTAACATCTATACCATGGGAGGATTGAAAGGTCAAGGTCAACTGATCATTGGAAATCAACCTTTTTTTTTGCATTTTTTTATATTGAATGAACCCAAGAATTTAAGTCAGTGGCCTATTGATATGAATCACCAAAATTCTGGTATGTAATCCTGAATGTTTGTAATGAACAGAATTTTGATAGTATGTATTTTAACTTGTTTTGTAATATAAAGAAGAACAAAATTTATATGAGGTATTTATTAAATAAATTTAATTAAATTATATTTTTTATTCTTTGATGTAGATGCCAGTACATCTGTGAAGTAATGAAAAAATAAGTTCCCAAAACCTCCCATATCCCTTAAAAATGAACATGATTAAGACATAACAATTTTGAATATATTGAGTGTAAATGTGTATGTATATTTGATTTCATTACCAAAATAAAATAGAGGAAAAGGCCAGAGAAGCATATATTTTTGCTGAGTGCTAAAATTGATATATGCACATGTCCATATGAATGGAGCCTTTCAGAAATGCAACAGAATGTCATTGTTTGGCTGAAATTCATTGGTCAAAATGTCATTTACGAGGACGCTGAGATTGTGCAATGCGTTTTACAAGGACAGAAGTTGAATTTCTGAATTGATCCATTGGTCAGTTAATAGCATGACCAGAGCAGTACAGATTTTTTGTTAGACCAATGTAACCTCAATCAGAAACGTATATAATCGAGGGATAGTTAACTCTTCAATAATCTTTGTTAAATCTTGTCATATGTAGAGAATAGAGACTTGTAAGCTTAAAAACAAAACTATTATGAGTCACAATATTATTTTATGAACATAATCTCATACAGTGAAGACATATGCATGGCCAGTAATAAATTTAGTATAAGCTTTTACCTGGAAACAGTATTTTGATCATTTTAAAACAACCAATCAAAATAGAAATTAAATTGAAGAAAAAATGAGAATTTAGAAAACTTTTTGAATATCATTTATTTATCTTTTTATTATGATTTTATGTAATATAATATATTTTTACATGCAGAACAAGTGTCAAGGGAATTGCATGAGAAATTGGTGAAAAATGTTAATTTGAAAATCCTTATTAAATGTGGTTCAATTCTCGTGTCTCTTGAGATTTCAGTGAGACTTTGCATGTTACCTGTCCCTCTGTTATATACATCCCTGCCTCAATTATCAGCAATACAATGATAATATTTACAAATACTGTAATTTTTCTAGGTTTGTGTATAGATTATGGTTCCTTTTATCAGGTTTTATTTGGTGGGCTTGCCTTGATAAAAGAAAAAATATTTTCACAATTTGGTTTCTTTTTTGGCCAATCATGTAATCAGTTTATTTCTAAGATCACATACATAATCTTTAACAAATATTTCATCAACTTATCTGTCAGCTATGCACCACATCATTTCTGGTCCCCATTTTGACAGCAAACATGACTTTACAAGGCTGGGTAAAACATTTCTGTGAAAGTGTCTAATAGTCATATTAAATTTTTAAAATTCACAAATTTTTTTTTAAGTAAAAACATACAAAATATGCCAGAATATGCACTTATGGAAATAGGTTTTGTGATAGTGTGTTTGATAAATCTTACACCTTAAAATCTCCACCAAAATCCCTACATCAGCATCTTTAATAGTTAAATTTTCCAACATATAGCCCATCTTGTATATTATGTTTTAAGTTTCAGCTGATGTATCATTATTACCTATCCTTGTTTTGGTATTGTATTAATTGGGTTGGTTTTTCTTGGTTTTGATTTTTTTAAATATGATTGATAGACTGTCAAGAGATTAAGAATCCCAATGTCAGACAAATTAAAGAATTAGTTCTGATGAGAGTGAAGACCTCAGTCATTGCATATGAGCCTGACATATCAAATTACTAAATGAGTAATGTACCATCAAAGTAAACAAAAAGTGCTTTAAAATATTCCCAAGACATTTTTTGCCAACTTGTATGAAGACACAGGTAGTACAATAGGGGTATTTACCTATATAAATTTGTACTATGGTACAAGCTTGTTTTTCCCAAATGGGTGAACAAAATATGGAAAAATAGTACCGGTAATGCTATTTCTAAAAATAAAGGTTTTAGTTTACTCATTTAGAATATAGCCTCATTTGTAGACAAGTTGAAGTAGAGTGACTGATTTATGAAGTGTTCTACTTAATCATTAAGTATTTCTAGATTACGTCATCAAAATAAACATCATGAAAATGCTCTGATTGACATCTCTAAAATTGAACCAAAAAAAGGAACAAGGAAACAGAAAACCAATTGAATATGTTGACAGGGGTTGATCTTAGGGAGGTGGAAATATTAAATTTTAAAGAGGTTTTGGTGGAATTTGGCATTTTGGTCCCCATTATCTGGTAGAGAAATGTGTCCCCCTCAAATAAAAAAGTTGATTTCTCCTCTCCAACCAATAACAACTCATCCATAGAAGGAATGACATACAAGAAAGGATGACTTCAAACAACTCCATTTATCATAAAAAATTGGAAGCCATAATACATGGGAAGAAAATTAAGGTTAAGCCAGAAGGGGTTGTTCACTTATCCCCACTTAAAATATTAATATACTTTACCAGAGACATATAATCAATTGTATAATATGTCTCTGACTTTACTAATTGGATTGGAATTTAACAAAGAAACATGTAACATGAAGTAATTGTTTAATGTGATTCTTGACAGATTCAAAGTGATGCCTTCTTGGCATTCGGACTTTGTTATATTTGTGTAACCTAGTATTAATAAGAGATGTAAACACAAGTGTCAGATTTAGATTTTCTTTTATCAAGAACACCAAAAACTGTACCCTGCTTATCTGTAATTGTGTATTTCTGGCATGTATTCCACATTCTTAATTTTAAATATAAAGAAATGCATGACCTGATATTTGTTTCTCTTATACCCTAGTGATAAATTTTCTCTTCTAGAATGGATAATAAATTTGTTAGTTTCTAGGTTGTATCTATAGATAGCAATAGAATATACATACAGTTATTGGTGTAAGTTTGTCAAGAGTAAAGAATTATTGTTATGATTTGATTATATTATTATTGCTCAATGAGTTTCATGAACTGAGTCTCTCATGATTTAGCTATTCCCTCTTAAAGCAATTCCAACATAAAATTATCTCCATAAATTATTGTCCAACTATACTATTGTTCCCTAAGATAATGTCAGAGGTCAAAATAAAACACATTGATGACCATGGAATATTGTCCTCTTGGTTTTTCAAAAGAAATATATAACAGGAAGAACAATATTACACAGGACACAGTCACAAAAACTGGATAGGGAATTTAGAATAGTAATTTACCGATCTATTTTTCTAATATTCACAAATCCTATGAGCATAAAAAGTTTTAATGAAAAACAACAAAATTCTCCAATTTTCCAGATGAGTTGCAAAAAAAAGAGGATTTTGAAAAAATCAAAAACAAACGTAACACATTCGTTTTTTAACATTGCTGTAAAGTTCTTATAAGAATTGTAAAGATTCCTTAAGGGATTTTTCCAAAACTTACAAATAGTAAAAGTCTCGGCTATTGAAACATGTATTAATAGTGAGTTATGTTGTTTGTAAGACAACACCTCACCAAGCAGCTTCCTACTAAAATGTCATCAATCATATACACTGTTTTTATCCAGTCTTCAAAATGTAATAATCTTTTTGTTTTTAAAATATTCAAAAATTTTCAGGATTTAAAATTTTTAATTAATATGGAGAATTTAGGTGTATTATATGTACATTTTCACACTGCTAAAATTCAAGCATTTATTCAGTTCTTAGATAGTATTGTGTTCTAGCGAATATTTCAACACTTTTATAAAACCACAAAAATTTTGATTTGGGTCTGTTGACGTCTATAAACAATAAAGCTTCTATTGCTTTCTGTTAGTAACTTTTGTTCTTGTGTACTGACTTATTGGAATTTTCACACAATGCCTCATCTCTTTCTTTGAGAGGGATCAAATGGGGAATTTCTAATTTTTGTCTCGCCTGTGAGGAAGTCTTGAAAGCAAGACATAAATATTACTTTCTGTTGTTGCAACCACAGCATTAGTTTATTTTTTTTTTATTTGAATGCTCTATATCTCTGAAACTATTAAAACATAGGAGGACCAAATTTGGTGTACATATGGTCAGTTTTTTGAAAATGTTAATGAACCACATGACATTTGTCCTTGGGTCAGTGACTTCTACACCCTTAGCATCAAATTTTTGCATTTAGATTTGTTTCTTAGTATCTGTATATATCGTAGGTCAACAATACTGGATATGCTTAAAAATTATTAAGAGTACATGTCAGTATGACACATGCCTTATGTCGTTTACTTAATTTTCATGGTCCATTGACTTAGTCAAGTTTTTATACTTAGATCCATTTCTCAGTAACTTTACATAGTAGACCAACAATATTGGGTATGCGTATACATTATCAAGAAAACATGTCAGTCTGGCATATGTCTTATGTCCTTGACCTAATTTTCATTGATGAGTGACTTTGTAAATTTCCCACATTCAAGTTCATTTCCCAACAACAGTAATACCTATACCCATCATATTAAGATGGGTACTTGCTAATCTGCTATTTGACCCTGAGCTCTTTTTTCACTGTTAATTGACTATTTTATGTTTTTGTGATAAGGTTATTTTTCAGTGAATACCCATGATAGATCATTAATTGTTTTGCAAATTTATTTACATGTGTACCTGTCAGTTTGCCACATATCATATATCCTTGACATTGTTTTCATGGATGAGTGATTTTGTAAAATTTGCAACAAATATTCCCATTTTAGTCCATTTTCTCAATAACTTAGAAACGCTTACTATATTTTGTCAGTTTACAATTTCTTTAAATGTTTTGTTTTTAAGATTTCCTTTCAGAATTGTATCGGATGACCCCATCTGACAACCAAGATGGCAGCTTCAGCTGATCTTAATATAACATAGGACCCTATGGAAAATTCATGAATTCATTGATCTGGAATAACCTTCCTGACTAACCCAAACTTAGTTTCTGTTGGGACTTGTATTGTATAAAATGGCTTACTCTTTTGGACCGAAAGATTATTTGAAAGGTTGTGTCATGAATATTTACACCATATCCCCTCTTTTGTCTATTAAATGTCAACTTTACCTTGGCAACTACCAGGTGAGCAAAGGGAGCCTCAGGGCCCAGTTGTTTAAAAGTTAATCACTTTTTTCAAATGCCTGTTTATCAGTGACCCGTCAGTATATTTTAATGGAAATTTGTACTCAAGCTCCAGTGATGAAGATGCCTCATCATGCATGAATTTTAGATTTGAAATATTAATAGTGTTTTTAATATTCGAAATTGAAAAAAGTGGTTAAATTTTGAACAACTGGCCCCTGGTTAATAACTGATGGACAAAAGTATGCAAATTGTCCTATAACTGTCTAGTTACTGTGATCACTTTTACCATTGAATTTATTTGTCCCAACTTTCTCATGTCAACTGGCAGTCATTGTATCATGCTGTACTTGCAAGGCACCTCATTATTACTTACAATAAGATAATGATTGAGCAGCTTTTTTGTCAGGAGCCGGGCCCTATCTATGAAGTCGCTATATATATCACAAGCTCTTGAGTAACGAATGAGCTGTCTAAGATAATAATACTGTGTATATTTCTAACAATTTATTATTTACCTTTGTATTACAAGTGTTGTTAAACACTTTATATTTTGTAGGAAATCAGTGTTATACATTGTACATGTACTTGTTTGTAGAATGATTGAGAATGTATGAATAATAAATATTTGTAATTTTTGTGTACAAATTGGTTCAATTGATTTTCTTACAAACACAACATGACAATGTCATGTTTGTAATGAACTACACATAAAACACGGGTTTAAGAAAAATGTTGGTGACATTCTTGTAAATGGCCTAGTGCACCACTGATCTATATTGTACATGTATTTTTATGATCCAATCTATAAAACCATAGACTTTGAATCCTAATTTCCGGTAAGTATTGAGAAATATTGATAATTATGCCACACCTATGGGGGGGAAGGACAAGAAACATACTGTTTTCAATTTGCCATGTTCTCATATCCCTTGGCATCATTGGATCATCATTCACACAATAAGCTTTTTTAAACATGTGCAGATAGATTTATTGGCACAATAAGAAGATTGATTCTTTAAAGAAGTTTCTAACATTGCTCTGTATTCATAGTTCATAATTTGGCTATAAAAAATTAATTAGTACAAGCATACATAGATGTAAAACAATTGTACCACTTGGGCTGTGTTTTAGTACCCTTCTTAAGAGGTATTCATTGTAATTTTGGCTGATGAACTTCTTCAGTACAGAATTTATTCCCATGGTAAGACACAGTGCCTTTAAAATTGTCAGTCAAATTACCATAGAAACAGTTTAACACTGTCAAGACTGTTTTACACTTTTGATAAATCATGACTATTACAGATGGGTTAACCTGGGTAGTAAAATATCTAGCTAAACATAAAAAACAGGTAGGAGCCCCGAAAAGTATAAGAAGTTTATTGGCAGTACCAGTACATATTTCAGGGAATGAATGATACCTTACATTTCAATAATTACAATGGCTTCCATTGTCCTTGCATAGTCTATTCTCAGTTGACTAAAATGACCGAAGTACATGTGACCCCAAGTTTAACTTGAGTGATGCTAT
This sequence comes from Geukensia granosissima, assembly GCA_032357055.1. Lineage (NCBI taxonomy): Eukaryota > Metazoa > Mollusca > Bivalvia > Mytilida > Mytilidae > Geukensia > Geukensia granosissima. Next base: position 1,425 of record JAULBM010310124.1, on the reverse strand, counting down.
CTATGTACTGGAAGGTTTTTTAGTTTGCAGCTACAAACTAGAGGGACTTGGAGTACCCTTGGCACCTACAGCCAGTTCCAAACTAAAGAGCTGTATTATTAATTTTTCATATGCAGATGCAGACAACCTGCCAGAAGGCCACATGACTCATATTTCATGGTTTAATTAATTTAAATCAGATTGACCACTGATACCAGTTCTGGTACTATATCTTTGGGAGTCTGTCAACCTCATACCTAAATTAGGGCATTTTGACCTGCGTCTCCTGCTTAATAAGCTTGGGTTTAGGACCTCAAGACTCTAAAACTGTGTGCCCTACCATCATCTAGCTAGGTATACTTATGCATCTTTGGAAGTCTGTCAACACCAAAACCCAAAATAAGTCGTGTGACCTACATTTCATGCTTCATTGGCTGCAATTTATTTTTACGCTTGATCTTTTATCTCAGATACTGTGTGACCTACCATCACGTAACTGAGTATACGGATCCATCGTTGCGAGTTTGCCAGCATCCCAACCCAAAATAGGTCAAATAGGTCAACCTACATTTCATCCTTCATGGACTCTTGTCCATTTTCATGCCCAACCTTATATCTCCGATATTGCATGTGTGCTTTACCACCATGTGTCTGTGTGTGCTTATGCATCTTGGGGTCTGTCGGCTATTTTCATGCCCAACCTTTAATCTCCTGTACCGCATGTGTGTTTTACCACCATGTATCTGTATGTGCTAATGCATCTTGGGGTCTGTCAGTGTCCCAACCAAAATAGTCAATTTGACCTACATTTCAAGCCTCATTGACTCAATGGTGATGAGTGCTGTACCATCATGTATCTAAGTGTGCCGATGCATCTTGAGCAGTCTGGCAACATCCCACAATTAATAGCTTAGTTTGACCTACTTTTCTCGCTTCATTGATCAAAAGTGTAGTTTATCTTGGATACCCTACCACCATGTGGCTAAATATTCTAATGCATATTGGAAATCTCATCATTCCGCCCAAAATAAGTCAGTTTGACTTATATTACTTCCTTCATTGATTAAGTTTCAGTTTTACATCCAACCTTAGGTAAATAAGGCTATTGTCACCCACATTTGGTGACATAGACTCGTTATAGAATCAAGCTAGGTGTTTAGAATTTAGCTATCGTGATTGCCCCATGTTTGTGTAATTCGGCCACAAGAAGTCGATGTTATTGTCATTTTCAGGGAGTAGAGAGAAAAGTTACCACAGATAAGTTTTTATACGACCGCAAAAATTTGCGGTCGTATTATGGTATGATGCTGTAGTTGGCGTCTGTAGACAGGTTGGTTTCCGCACGATAACTTTTGTTATAGTTAACCAGTCCTTTTAATATTTTGGGACATTGATAATTGGTTGGAAATAAAGGTTGGTATTGATTTTGGGGGATCTAGCCCCACC
>JAULBM010310113.1:0-14165 GCA_032357055.1 Geukensia granosissima | reverse complement strand
ATTAAGCGGGTTATTTAATCCTGGTTTAATTACTTACTTATTACACAACATTGACAATGTGTACTCTCGGTCTCGCGCTAGATCTTGCAAAGAGCCACTTCCGGTAAACAACTAGCTTATTTACAATGTAAAATCCCCGTAGAAATTTAAAATCTCAGCGCAGCCTTAAATACTTCCTTATTGTTATATAGTATTAATGCAACATGCTTGCACTTTACTAAATCTACAAAAACACTATTTTACAAGAATACGGTAAACAATTTTTCTTTCATATTCTTTTCAAACTCTGACATGGAGTTTAATGATACAATACAGCTTTTCAGCTCCGGGCAAATACGGACAAATTCTGTATTTGTCTCGGGTCTAATACAAGATTTACCTATTTTACTTCGGGTTGGCAATTTTTCCAGTGGCAGTCTAAAAGTCCCTCCCTTACAGGTCCCTTGCTCAGTCTACATATTTGATTTATTGTTTAACTTGTTTTCGTCCTGAATATGCATGAAATATTTGCTACTGGACGTTAAACAACAATCAGTCAGTCAATCAATCAATACTTCGGGTTGGAACTAGAATTATGTCGTTATCCTTTCAGGACCGAAAAAAAACAACAAAAATGTCGGCTGAGGAGAAGGGTGCATAAAGTTGCAAATTCAATCGCCGAAGCGCTTGAGGAAATATTTTCATATCCCAGACATATATCTATTCAATAAAACGAGAAATGAATCGGATCATACCAGGAAAACCTTAACCCGGGCAACCATTGCCTCAATAAATCAGTATGAAAATTTATTCAAGAAGCTAATATGTTGAGAAAAACAATGTGAAAATATATGTTTTTGTCTAATTCAATTTTGACATTGAAGGTAGTTCAGTTGAGCTCTAAATACATGGACTGTGTTATAATAAAAAAATGTCATGTTGCATGCGGTTGGTTGTATAGTATTTTATTGTATTAATATTGATTGTTTGTGAATGATTTACGCCAGCATATGGTTTATCACCAATAAAGAATTGGAATTTATACAGTAACTTTAACCATGCTTCAGGCTGTAGTTTTGCTTTGATATTCTACCTAAAGAAATGCATTGACTTAAATATAATTCTGTAAGCCAAACCATCTGCGATATTAATTTATTTAGACATTTACTACTCAAACATTTTAACTTGAAAAGGAAGAACTTTGAAAATCATTTAAAAATATGTGTAAATATTTCTTATGTATGTTGATAAAAAGCAATAACGTGATTACGATTTAATCATTTAAGTCAGTGTGTATAAAGGTACGTTTTGATTTGTTTCATTCCGTTCTCGTTTAATTTAAAAATATCTACAATCTTATCTTATTTTATTTCACAGTGGTTCTTCTACTCTACCATGGTTTTGTACAACCACTTTCTGGGCTTCGGTCAGACAAAGGCCTTTGATAGATCTATATCTTCAAATCGCTTCCTGCATATCGTTTAATTATTGGCATACGACAAACTTTTTCAAAGCATCTTCTAGCCAGCCGTATTTAATAGTTCTATCCTGAACTCTCGGAATGTAGAAATATAATTTGTACTGGTCACCGGAGCGGTCTCCAGGGCGCAAACCACAGAGCTGGCCCAGCACAAACCCCAGGTGGCGGATAGTGGAGGCCCTCTCGTTGGGGTGCCATGTTATAATACAGAAAGCCTGGCCGTGGACCATAGTGGGTGACGTGTTTGAAGAGTGCCACGCTCCTTGCACGTAAAAGACCCCTTTTGTAGTTTTCGGAAAAGAGTAGGTTTATGCCGCTACAAAAGGCTAAATTTTTCGTCCCTACCCATCACTCCCTTTTCCAGTGGCAGTCAAAAACCGTTGCCCTATTGTGTCCAATCCCACCCCTTTTTCGATATTGATAATTTTTGAATTTGTTCTAGTCCTGAATATGCATGAAATATTTGCCACTGGACGTTAAGCAAACAACAATCAATCAAAATCGGGAAAGTCAATTCGTGTCAAGTCCGGAAGGAATACGAACTCCTATGTAAACAAGGGGTAGGCCCAGGTGCTCCGGAAGGATAAGCTTCCCCTGTCCGTCGTGTTGAACATGTCGGTGAATCCTTAACTCTTATCGGGGTTAATGACACACAACATTCACTGTCCAACGGCTGCCTCTTACCTTGAACTTCATCTTGAATTAGACAATAAGAAAGATTATATACAAACCTCTATGACAAATGAAATGAATTCAGCTTTCCAAGAGTTAACTCGCTCATTAGCATTACTATTTCAGCTGCCCCAGATTATTGCGTATGCATCTCACAGCTCACACGTTACTCATCTCTAGAGCACGTGTCTAATACAACGATTTTTTAAACAGAGCTCAGTTGTTGTCACAGAAACTGCTCAAACAGTGATACATTGCTCAACGATTAAGATCACACTCCAGACATTTTACACCGACACCTAGAGGGCGGCCGGGGTCTAGAAATAGGCCGTTCAGTTTTTCCGCCTGCAGGGAAAAAACTGGATGGGTTGGATGTATAAATTCTCAGCGAACGTCATTCGGAGGTGACGTAATTCAGTTGCTACACTGTTTGGAGAATGCCACGCTTTCAGCAAGTCAAAGGCCTTTTTCAACAGGTGACCATGCAGTTGCTAAAGCCCCTACCCAAACAATCCCAAGTTGGCTTCATGTGGCTAGAAAATTCCCACTGCTCAGACTCCCAGCCCATCCCATTTATCATTTATTGTTTAATAACTTGTTCTCGTCCTGAATATGCATGACATATTTGCTGCTGGATTTTAAGCAACAGTCAATCAATAAATCAATCCGTCATTTTTATGACTATCAACGGATAGGAAAATGGGAAATGCAGCAAGAAAATGGACTGCTTACCTTTCCGCACCTCCTTAGTTCACCCTCGTCCACATTGGTCATAGATTTATGTTTTTTTATGTATATGTATTGCCTTGCCTGTTTTATCTTGTTTTTGTTCTTGAGATTGTCATGTCTGACGACTTATCTCCCCCCTCCCCCCAGCCCTTCTATTTATCCATTCGGATTTCTCTCGCTTTCTCAACCGATATAACTATATATATTGTATGTGTTAATGAAATTAAATTTTAAAATAAATTCTTTTTCAATTTTCACATCTTTCAACCGGTTTTTACAAAGTAATAAACAACAATGCGTGCAGATTAGCGGACTTCGAAGGACGATGTAGTGGTTTAACTAATGAAGAATCTCACAGCATGCTATTATCTACAGTAATTACACCTTCAAATTTTTCACCAAATCTCAAAATTTTGAATAGTTTATTAATACGACTGTAGCAAATTCAGCTAATCATGGAAGATTGTCATTCCCCCCCCCCCTCGAGGGCGGCCGGGGTATAGAAAAAAAGCCGTTCGGTTTCTCCGCCTGCATGCAGGTAGAACTCCTGCTTTAGGGGATTCCGGTAGTTCGAGCGGGATGTATAAATACTCGAACTCCCCTTCTCATAGGTTGTGCCGGGCAAAGAATGGGCACTAGGTATCTCCTTCCTTGAGGCACTGGTCCTTTAAAAGGGGCGTCCCTCATTGTGGGGGGTGTAGAAATTCACAATCCGTCCAGAGGGAGACGTTAAATACACCCCGTGTTTAGGAAATGCCACGTCCTTAGCACGCTAAAGACCCCTTGTAACAGCTCTTTTTGAGTGGTCCGTAGGCGGCCAGTTACAAGGCTAAATTTTCCGCCCCTATCCAACCCGCAATTTTTCCAGTGGCAGTCTAAAAGTACCTCCCTTACCGGTCCTTTTGTTACAGTCTACATATCGATTTATTGTTTGCTAGCTTGTTTCCGTCCTGAATATGCATGAGATATCTGCCACTGGACGTTAAACAACAATCAATCAATCAATCAACTTATCAAAATATAATTGAGTAATCAATTATTAAATGTACATAAAGATAACCAAAGTTATATTTCTCATTAACCACCAAAATATTGATGGAAATATTTCTACTAAACCATAATTGATTATGGTCCGCTGCAGCCAGTAGCATGGTTTAACTGTTACATTGACACACGGTACTGAACATAATTGTAATGGGTATAATTTTTGTTTGAGAAATATTTTCATACTGACGAAATAGCTAAAATGAAAAGGGATGTTTTTAAAGCAACCCTGAACGAAAATTACCAATATTGACACCCCTATTAACTATTACATTGTAAGTGCCTTCACCTTTATAAAAGATTTATCGACGTAATTTATCCTCTCTTCTTTTTTCAAAGGGAATTATGGAATTATCATTCGATGTTCTTGATAGTCCCTGAACTGATAAAAATATACCATTTCACGTCACAATATTAATTTTATAAAGATTGGCCCGACCAAAACCAGTTAGATTTAGTTATGATCTAAACGTTTCTAACTTCTCAAATAAGATTGTAATGATTATGGAAATTACACTTGAAAACAAAATAGGTCCCAGATAAGAAAAATTATTGCCTTCGACAGAAGTTTGATAAGGCCGCTTTTGACCAATTTGGCCAAAATTTACAAATGTTTCAGAAAAGGTATAACAAAACGCATATAGACGTTTGTGTTCAATCAGTCTTCTATTTAAACATGTTACATGTATTTAGTATTCTTACATTATGTTTTTGTAAAGAAGTTCATGGGTTCCAAGCCTTGTTCCTTTTGATTTCAGTTTATCTGTTAATTTGTTTCAAATGTGTCTTGTCTCTTTGGACTATGTACATTTGATCTCTCACGTGGCGATTCTACACGGGACCAAACGTTAGCGTGAAATTTTCTACGATATTGCTCCGAAAAAGCGACGTCTTTGTGTGATATTGAAAATTGATTTGTTTAGCATTTTAACGGTTTTGTCATACAATAAAAGGGTAATTGCACGATTATTGATGAATATTTTTCATTGCAAGCTCGTGCAATATAATATTGTACTCGAAACCCTATTCAAAAATAATTCGTTCAATGACCCTATGGTACAAACCAAAAAGTATGCAAATACATTTAGGATTACCTTTTGCTTTGATGTTTGCAATACACTTTATCATTATTTAATTCATCCGCATTATTTATGGTATAATTTTCGCGTGCTTCTGTTTTTTATGAAATGAAAACCAAACGAAAGTTCAATTTTGACGTATGTCATGTTTCATCGTTAGAATTCTAAATTTGGTGACTATGTTGACCTAATCTATCCCATTGAACTTGAAATCAAAGATACTAGAGAAACAGAAAGGTTTGCTTCTTACCTAGACTAACACCTAGAAATTGACAGTAAGGGCGGGTTAAGAACAAAACTTTACGACAAGAGAGATGACTTTGATTTTCCGATTGTAAACTTTCCATTCATATCTAGCAACATCCCAGCCGCACCTGCATAAGGAGTTTATAAGTCTCATTTGGAACGCTTCTCCGGGGCTTGTGCTTCCTATTATCAGGATTTTATTGATAGAGGGAAAGCCACTGAGCCAAGGGTTTCTCAGGGAAAGGTTAGAGTCAACCGGAAATTTTTCGGTCGCCGTCATTTGGTTGACCGCTATATATCTTCCCACTGTCATGAATAGAAATTCTTTCCTATACCGGTTGTGACTAACATCGATTGTGACTATATACCGGCTTTGACTACTGAGTAACACGACGGATGCCACTAGTGGAGCAGAAGTTGCTTACCCTTCCGGACCACCTGAACCCTCCCTGGTTTTTTTAGGGTTCGTGTTACTCCAGCTTTAGTTTTCAGTGTAATGTTTGTCTTTCGTTTTATTTTGTTTGCCATGGTCTTGGCTGTCTTCCGACGATCAGTCTGCCCCTTTAGTGTCTTCGAACTCCTTTTACATAGCCAAAATAGCATCATCACACATCGGTGGAATATTTTATTTTAAAGTAGAATTGCCTTTGAATTTCATGCCAAATTATAATTCCACGATACACATTGTAATATAGTTAATTGCCATACTTTAAATTTGATTCCTGCTACACTTTTTTGCGGCACTTTTCAGTTTTTGTACAATAAAATGCATTTCTAATGATGAAGTAATACAAACCTTAATGATTTTGTGTAATTTCTGTTGAAATATTTGTCAAGATCCAAAGTAGGAGAAGAATCACGAAATGACACTGTACTTAATGTCGGAGCTAGTTGGAACGGGTATAATTGGTTTGAAACAAAAATATCAATTGTTATTCGATAAAATTTGGTTAATTTGAAAGAATAAGAAAAGTGCATGTTAACTGCAATAATAATTTTCAGCGATAACACAATTTTCAAAACTGCGACGAACATACATTCATGGCAAGGCACAAATTTTGTAAAATTGGCCATTTATGTAGGCAAAGACCTAGGCGGTATGGAAGGTTACGCCGTTCATGTCGTCTAAGAAATTAATTTAAACTTTTGTCAGAAATGTCCGAACTAAATGCAACCAACCTTTGTCACAGCCGAATTTGTTGTAGCATAATCTAAGCAAAGTTCAATTCAGAATATTTTTGTTTTGATCTATCAAACCAGTTGAACTCTCCCTTAATTTAATCCACCATACATTCATGGCAAGGCACTTAGTAGAGTAAATGTCAGATAAACCATACAGGCTTCATTGATTGTACTTAAAACATTCAGATATTATGTTACCTAATTCAATCATCTTTTCAAGTAGTCTTACATTATCTTCTATAAGTATATAAGTATTATCTTTTAATGATATTAGCGTTGTCATTCCAGTAGATTTTCCAGCGACTGTTAATGTTTAGTGATTTTAATATCACTAATGTGGCTAAGTATTATTTTTTCATATATTTTGAACAGATTAATAGCTCTTTACTACAGAGCGAAGTCTTCTTCTTATGCTGATCTCATAAAAGAACTTAGGAATCAACTCGACTTCGTAAGTTTTAACATATATTATTTCCAAACGTTTCAAAATGATATAATACGCAAAATTCTGAAGGCAAAGCAATAATTTTGCAAGACAAACGAGTGTTTCAATCGAAGGCACGCTAACTTTAAGGCCAAAATAAGAAAGTTGTTTGCTTCCCCTCTCCTTACCTACCTACTGAATATGGTCCCTACCCAAAATTTTTTATTGCCTTTTAAACTTTTTATTTTTTCTTTGATTTTTTTTACTTTTCCATATGGATAATACATATTTGCTATTTTTTAAAAATAAAAAAAATCTATGAGCCTTCATCCCTACCCTGTGTTATGATTAAGGTCTGGAGAGGAGAAGCAGACATTTTTTTATATTTGGCCTAATGATCAATCCTGACGGTTATTACAGCAAAATAGCTATGTCTTGTTTTTCATGGACAGAGACCTTAACTTGTGAAATAATTATATATAGTATCTCAAATGTATGAAATTACATGTATGAATAGCGAAAAGTACTCAATTCCGTCACAAGAAGGAAAGTAAAAAGCATCATGGCTGCAAATATCTCTTAATACCTCAATGACAAATGGAAATCGACAATTAATGCAAAACAATGGAATAGGAATAGCATGGACCGCAAGAGCAATTATAAACATATAGACAATATGAGTGGTGTTTTTGGCGAGCTGAAGGCAGTATGTCACTTGAATCTAAATTCTCATTTCCTTTTTTTGGCCAGTTTTATTCCGGATAATTTAACAGTCAACACCAATTAAAGAAAAAATGGAAATATTTCCTTAATTTGCGTATACTTATAAAAATAAAAATTTTGAAAGTTCCAATTTCAATTTTTAGACAAATTCCAACCATCAGTTCAGTTTATTGAACAATTATACAAAAGAATTTAACATGTTTCCAGAAATGTTGAATTTTATTGTTTAAGGCAAGAAAAAATTTTTTTATGGTTGCTGGGATAAATCCTCGTAAAAATTGATGAAACTTTGGGATTATATTCAATTCTTCAATATCTTTAATTACTTGCACAGATTTTTCACAGAACATGTATTAAGAGTTTAAGGGCTATTTTACTTTTCATGACCTCATTCCATATATGATAGTATTCCTGACTGTTTAAGAGCATTTGACCTCATAACGACTATGTTTTATTTATATAATAATTTAGCATTTTTGAATCTTAATAAATAGGAACGGAAGGTCGAGAAGAGAAAAGTTTATGCCAGAGCTCTTTCTACCCCATGTAAGTATTGTGATTTAGAGGGTCGCTTGCTGACGATACTTGAACAGATGGTGTAAATGGCAAAACATGATTTTCAGCAAATCAAACAAATTACCCACCTCGTTAAATGTTTGGGATATTCTCAATAAACTAACGAAGTAAATTAACAGGTTTCATGTGTATCTAATTTTGAAATGCATTCTTGGACAAATATGATTTTAAAATATGGAATTCACACTATTCTAATATGTCTGCAAGTCCAGTGCAGAATACCCATTCGATAGATCAAAAGTGCAAAGTCCAAAGACACAAGATAAAATTAAAACAAACTAAAAGACAAAACGCAAACAAAAGGAACAAAAGCTTGGAATCCACGAATGTATGGTTGTTTCTCAATGCGTCACTACTTATAAATTAAGTACACTATAATATCATATTACTCATTATGTGTATCTAATTTACAAATGGTTACAGCTTGTGTGAAGCATCGTGCACGATAAGAACATCTAAGTTCTCATCTATTGTGTTTGCAGTTGGGAAAGCCAATAGCACAAGATAAACACCATCAGGTCAAAAAATAAAAAACTTAGTTTGTAAAAAATGTGCTAAAATGTTTATTTCTGAAATAAGTCCTTACATTATTTAATTTTAATTAATTGATTAATTAAAATTAATATTTTTTTATAGCTTCTGTTAAATTAATACTAAGAAAAGTGTAGAATACTCATGTGATAGATCAAAAGTGCATGATTCAAAGGAACAAGAAAAATGTGAAACTAAATGAAAGATAAAACGAAAACAAAAGGTACAAAGGCTTGAAATTCGAGAACTCTTTTACAAATCAGGAGTTGGATCAGGTGCTCCGGAATGGTGAGCATCCCCTATCTTTCGCGAAACACCCGTTATGGAAACTTAAAACTCTTCTCCAGGTAAACGTAAATCCGAGAAGAGGTCAACTTATTGTTATATTACCGGTGACATGTCCATAACTCGTTGAAATACACTGATACCATATGGATCAACCAAATTCATGTGGCGACAATAGAATTTAGTAAGGATGATTTGCAGCTTGATTGGATGTATACTTGTTGTAGTTATTTATGCGACAACAGCAATGCTCTCTTCAGAAATCTTGTTAGTTGGAACAGGCACAAGAGTGCCGATTCAACTGCGAAACAGTCAGGGGAAGCAGGAATATTGGCACATAAAAATGTGACGTTTACAATACGGTAGGCTACTCTCTCTACGCGCCTGCACGTATTTCCCTGGTTTTCAAGCTTACCTTATACTTCGTACGAAATGTAATTAAAGCATTTTAAATCATCGTTTTTCCATTTTTTCTACAATCTGTCACTATCAACCGATTTGATGTTTGTCCATACTAGCCACAGTCGTTTTCCGTTAGAGCGTGAATGCTAAATGATAAGTGTGAAAATAACTGTGATTGACTGTCGGAGTTGCCACAAACTGTTTAGGGGGTTGTAAATTACTGTTCAGAGTTGCTCCAACATCGGCAGTCACTTACAGTATTTACCTGTACAAGTTTTAACTGTTGGAGACTGTTTCAAATATCCCCAGTCATTCTCAACAATTACCTGGACAACCACTAACTGTGCATAACTGCGAACGCCACCCACAGTACTTCTAAACGTTTACCTGGACTGTGGATGACTGTCAGCAGCTGCGTTCAACATTATCAAAGTTGTTCGCAACTGTACTTGTCTGACACCAACATTCACAGTTGCAACACTTGAGCTAGTTGGAGAAAACTGTGGATGACTGCAAACACTTTTGATAGTTATTCACAGTCTTTGTGGACAAGAGTAAACGTTTTGCGGATGTGAAACTCTTGTCCCCGTGACACTTAGAATAAAATGTTGTATTATTAATTTCAATTACAACATAAATGAGGATATATATAGAGTTTTACTCCCCGCTAGAACTTTAGAATTCTGTCCTCTGCATTTCCTTCTCAAAGAAATCATGAAAACTCGGACCAAGGACAAGACGGAACATGACCACTCGGATGAAATTAAAGACAATTTGTGCCAAATTTCCGACCACTTGGACCAGTGTTGGAAATCAACATTTTGAATTCGCGATTGGCAGCGGCGTATTAAGGGGGCGCACCCGGCGCCCCCTCTAAAAAGAAAACAAATAAATTTTTTAGTCTCAAAATTTCCTAATTTCTATGAGCTTCCGGAGGGCTTCGCCCCTATGGCTCCCTACCAGGGTACTACCCTTGACCTGCCCCCTAACGTAAAATCCTGGATCCGCGGCTGTTTGAACCATCCAGACTATAAAGTTAATAAATTGTTACTGATATTTTAATTCCATGCAGGATGAATTGGGTAAAAAAAGAACTCAAATAATATATAACATGACGTACTTCGTGTTTTTTTTACTTAGATCATGGCTTTAAATTAATGTTGTATACATTTACAATTATCAGTTTAATTTAAATGATAATTAAAATTATTCCTTTAGTTACACAGGCTTCAGTTTTTTATTTATGACAACAATATTTACAGGTGATATAATGCATGACACGAGTATGTCTGTTTAATTGATACAATTTATCAGGAGTACACAAGAGAACGCTTTCAAAATGTATCATTCTAAATTGTACATTGTTCCAAAAGGTTTTCGGATAATCAAAAAGTTATCGAAATTATCCGAAAACCATTGTCGATATTCAGTCAATTTCAACATTAGCCCGAATGGTCCGAAAATTGGTCGAAGTTGCATATACATAGTCAAGATTGTCAGAAAATATCATATTCGTAAACAGAAATAAGAAGTAGTAGAATAACAATCTTATTTGCATTCCCCCTTTCTTCTTTCCTCCGAAAAGTGCATTGGTATGCCAAAAATAACAGTATATTTTAGAGATTTACATTGGATCTGACATACAATTAAAACAGGACGAAATATACAAGTGCACAAAATGTCACAGACTTTCGTAAAATATTAATGCGATAAAAGAGGATTTTTTGCTACTAGCTTGAGCATCCCGTTTATCATTAATAGGAGTCAAGTGCACTAATTTTTTAATGAAAATATTGGTAATAATTTGTCTCTTTTGTTGACAATCTGGATCAATAATATTCGATATTGTCAGCGCCTTGTTATATAAACCGAATCGCCCTTGGCGTTCACCGATAGCGTGCAGCTTTGTTCCATACAAAATGGGTGGTTAAGTTTGTCATGTACCTTTCCAAGGTCAGAGATTTTGGATATCTACAAGTACTCCTACATAATCTACCATTAAAACTGACTGCTGTGATATGGTTGAATTGTTGTTGAATGGGGTAATAAACTTCTAATCAATCATATTATTGTTTGACTGTGCCTGGGACTAAAAAACACAATTTTAGTCCCAGACTGTGCGTTACGCAGATTCCCGAGAGATGTCGAACCATCCTTATTAAATTTTTTTTTAGAAAAGGGGATTTTGAAAAATTTTGGATAAAGAACAGAAAAGATTCACGGCAAAAGGGTAAAAAAAATCCCGGGAACGTCCAATAATTTTTGGAAAAGGGATCCGAGAGAGCTTGAACTGGTTTGAAAGAGGGTTTAATTGTATAGTTGACTGAAACAAATTTTTGCATATATGCCGGTTTCTAATAGGTGGATAATATATGAGAAACCAAAAAATACTTATTCACAAGTACAGTTTTGAATTTTAATGATGGGTATTAAAATTGCACCAATATGTGTGATTAGTCTCGGTGAAGGACACAAGCTGAGACACATTCGGTAAAGAGTAAACTTTGTAAAGTCTTAATTACTGTTTTTGAAACGATTTACACAGGTTACAGTACCGCATATTTTTGTGTCACGCTCCGCTCTGCAAACGTGAAAGGCTCTTGTCATCTTGAATAGCCCCTGACGTACATCCCGATATTGACCATTTTAACATGTTTAATAAGTGTTTTCTAAAAAATAAGACAGCTTACATATATCCCGAGACTACTATAGCACATATGTCATAGTAGTCTCAGATATATCTTAATTAAAAAAAATGCAAAAATGGAGACATATCTTGCTCTATTATTGAATCCCTTATCCGCCCTGTTGATAATAATTAAATTTTACACCCGTAATCAATTATGATTTTTTCTAAATAAACTACATGTACTTTCCATCGCATCAGTCAAACATCGACAATTGACATATTTATTGCCCCCGTAATAAGGTTATCCACGGGTGAAAATTCGATGGTATATATACAATTATTATAGCTCAGCATCCATATAATGTAAGTGTTTTGCGTGGAGACAAAATTCGAAATGTGGAATCATGGTTCTTAATCGTGTAAAAAGTACTATTTTGACTGTTCTCAAATACACAACTGAACGATGGATGTATTTCAAGACGTCCTGGTATGTAAACGTACTTTTTAGTTGCATGGTGTACTTTGTAATTTTGGCAGTGTCCACTAGATGTACTGATATTTCTTTTTTCTTTTTTTTTTGAAAGTCCGGGTCGACCATTGATGGGTGGACCCAGGATTGGGTTGAGGGGAAGTAAAAATCCACTTACAGGTTTTTATTATAAATTTCTGTTTAATACAATTTTATTTTATTCTTTTTATCATTTCGGGGAAAAATCCCCGAAATTCGTTGAAAACATGTCAATTTAAATACATGTGGTCAGTTGTTCAATTAAACAAAGTATATCTAAGTCGTTTCAGTCTGCAGATTTTGCATGAAAAACTCTTACAGCGCAAAAAACTGTTGTTCCAGATCAGAAAGTTTATAAAGTAAGCAAACACAGCTTTTGTGGATTTTATTATAAGAAATTGGCTGATATAATTACATTTTATTCACTGGTATAGGTGCGAGGAGTTCCTTATTGACAGATACATGTACTTAAGTATTCCTTAGTTGAGTGAGTACTTAAGATGCTTTATGAATACTACTAAGATTTTATCCTTAACTAAGGAAATCCTTAGAAAACATTTGTCAAATGAACATAAAGTTAAGGGTGTTTATGAATACGAGCCTAGGCCCTTTGTAATAAATTTGGGTAAAATTGCAAAAAATTAGGCTAATTTCACAGGCTTGTAAAATCAGTATTACGTCCGAATTGTGAAAAATCATTTGAATTTTGTTTCTGAAACTTAAAAATGAAAAATGATCAAAAATAGATTAAAGAAATTTAATTTCTGTTTTAACAAAAAAGGAACCAAATCAGTGCATTGCATTTCCGCAATTTCATATGACTTTTCCGCCAGAAAATAAATTAATTTTCCGCAAGCAAAATTTGACAATTCCGCAATTTGATATTTTTCATTTCCACAACCAATTAGATATTTTGTATTAATTAAAGAAGAGTTTTAGCAAGATAAGTCTATTAAATATAAATAACACTGTTCTAATACATATATTAAACACTGACCTAATGCAAGTGCGTAAAACCACAATTAGATATAGAAGTTTTTAAATAAACAGCACTTTCACAAGTTTCGCAATCCATATCTGTCCTTGCCGCATACTTGTACCCACAACTTCTAATAAAGTGCCATCTAGATACTTCTTATCATATTTTATGGCCTTCGCGAGGGCGGCCGGGGTATAGAAATAGGCCGTTCGGTTTCACCGCCAGCAGGTTGAACCACTGCTAAAGAGGCGTAAGTTGGTTAGGCAGGATGTATAAATACTCGACCATCCCGGCCAGGAGGTACATGTATAGGAGCCGTTCTAAAGGGGCGTCTTTTGGAAGGGCGTTTAAATTCTCAACCCGTCCCAGAGCATTAATTTGCTGTGTAGGACGTTAATTACTTTCAGGCTTTATCTTAAACTAAAGTCTGTTATAAGTAAATATAGTAAATTATATTATTAATATTGGCATTTCTTTAAATAAAAACATAAAGTCTTTAATTGAATAACAGATAAAATTTAACTTCATGTAATCAAATGTTATATAATTTTCTTTAATGCATTAAAAATTTACAATGAATCTGAGTTTCCAGATAAAACATTGCACATGATGTTATTTAGTAACTGGATACCGGATGTTTATTTGACACCTGCTGTGGTCAACAACTTACCATTACCTGTATACCTGTATCGATCAC
>JAULBM010310102.1:0-14166 GCA_032357055.1 Geukensia granosissima | reverse complement strand
TTTAGTTTTCAGTGTAGTGTTGTGTGTTCTATGTTTGTCTTTCGTTTCATTTTGTTGGCTATGGTCTTGTCTGTCTTCCGACTTAAGATTTCTGTCTGCCCCTTTGGTATCTTCGAATTCCTTTTACAGGTAAATTGCGATAAAAAAGTGATAAATTTTTATCATGGCTATCTTTACCACAGGTATATAGTGTTAAAAATTAGATAAATGTTTATCAGGGCAAACATCCATACTTTTCATAATATTTTACAGGTCGTCAAGTAAACTTGATATTGATAGTTTTTTAGCTGCAAGTAGTCCAAAACAATACATGCAGAGTATTATGAATTATTGGGAAAGCGGTATTGCTAAGGCACGGGGGTTTTTAAATTAAATTCGTCCAATGGCCGCCGAACACTACTAAAAACAAACTGATTTTTATTTAAAATGTCTCTATCCAAATGTCATATTTGATATTACGAAAACACTTCTTATTTTACATTAAAGTAGTTTGGATATGAGTGTTTTGTAGCACTTACATAAAAGAAGGTAAAAAATCGCCAAATTCGCAAACAGTGGTTGATGCCGGGTTGGAGGCATCTTGAAAGGGATCAAATCTGCAATTAATAGGAATTTGAATCACTATAAAATGTGATATATGTCTCTGATAACAAAGTCTGGTTTTTACCTTAGCAAAACTGTTGTCATACAGAAACATATCGCCGATATACTATCAATTTTTCCTCCTCAAAGATACGAAAAACATATGAAACGAAAAAGCATTGCCATGCCCCCTCATGATTTATCGCTCTAATTTTGCGAAGCAACGATGTAAAATGATGAGCTAGTCGAGCGAACTTGTTAATATGCGGTTTGTGCGAATTGACAGGTAATAACGTCACCATAACAGACACCCATTCGTCAACCCCCAGACTTTATATTTATGATCATTTATATGCGTCTAATTGATCGAGACTATACTTAGGGGTAGATATATATATAATGCGATGTCGAAAACGAAAACCCAATCCAGCGGCCTGTGCGAATAATGACGAACACTTCCGGGTCCTTGAAGGCGAGGAGTTAAGAGGAGTTGAGGAAAAGGGAAACCCAGCACTGCAGCCAGCTCTCACAAAACGATCTCCTTAAAAATTATCCTTGACTTTCTGTCGCATTCTTGCACCCCACCTCGAAGTCGAAGTTGTAATAGCCACTCTTCTTCGTGTTCGTCATGTTCGTTCTTATCCGCCACTGGTCAGCATTATCTATATATACCTCTAATTATTGTCTTCATATTGATTTCAGTAAGTCTCTCCAACTCCAGGTTCGGTCCCTTTCATACACGCTCAAACAAACCATCCTCTTCACCTCAACAGCTGTGCTCATTTTGCGTTTCCTCGTTAACTTATAAAAAGACCGTTTTAAAAACATTACCAAATATTTCCATATTAAAACGAATTGGTTTCATGTGCAACCAATATTTTAAATTATTTTTTTTTAAGTTGGGTAGGGGGGTTTGCCCGCAAATGAAATCTAGCTGAAATCCCTATTTGTTTCCTCGAGGCCGGCTTGGGTACAGAAAAAAGGCCGTTCGGTTTGTCCGCCTGTAGGTAAAATCCCTGCTTAATGTGCATCCCTGGTTGCGGCTGATTAAATTCACAATTCGTCCCTTTTAATAAAAGGGATTCGTACTACCAAGTGTTTGAACATTATTCCAGTTCATAATTTGAATGTGTAATAATAGATCTCTGTTAGATTAGAGATCAGAACAGCCCTTTATCGACTGATCATTTTATATGCCAATTTTTCTTTCGTTTTGTATAAACATCATTACCTGCAAATGAATTATTAGGTTAAATAATCTCTTTATTGTATATAATATTTCCCTTAATTGGACCTCATTTTATGGTGTAGCGACTTTGGTCAGGATTTTGCTTCTGTACTATTGTCATTACATGTAGCTTCACACTGAATCAGCAGAACTTGACATGATAATTTTTTATCATACAATTTGTTATGATAATTATTGTTTTGAGCAAAATGTGTCTCATTGACCTGATTGTCAACTTTTTTTGTTTTGCTTCATTCAACATTATAGTGAATCAGATTTAATTAGGGCCCCGCCACTATGTGGCGGACGCCCTATAGTAATCACTCTGTCCGTCCGTCCGAAACACATTCGTCTCCGCTCCAGAACTTTGTAACCAATTAATGTAGAGGGATGAGACTTTGCATGATTGCTAACCACTATTAGAAGGTGTGTCATGTACCAAAATAATTTTTGTCCTTCAAATATGATATACTGTAGAAAGTCCTGTCCACTCCATAACTTTATAACCAATTATTTTAGTGGATTGATATTTTGCATGAACACACACAGATAAATTTTCTGTATAATTTTGATCCTCCAAAATGTTATTCATAATTTTCTTTATTTACGCTATGGCAGGGTCCTTAGAGGTGGTTTCCATCTCAATGTTATCCAGTTTTACATGTTTATACAGTATGGTTGTCATTGTTGTTTTGGAAATTATGCTTCCCAGAAACAAATATCTTTCAATTACAATAGATTTATTCTATCTTTCAATTACAATGAATAGATTTGTTCATTTCCAACTCCTTATCATGATCATTTACTGGACTTGACAACAATGTACAACATGACAAGTATTGATGCAGTTGGAAGAACTATTTACCCTTCTGGACCACCTGAGTTTAACCTTGGTAGGGTTTATGGTGTCTGTACATTTGTATTTGTTCTACATTTTGCTATGACGTTTTTATTTGTATTTATTTTGTTACTGTCTTCATGTCTCTTGACTTGGAAGTTTCCAGATTTTCTTTCCATTGCTCATATGTGCCTATGTACCAGTAACTATTGATTAATCTAATCAAAGAAGCACCACGTAGTGTTTTGTGACCTATTCAGGTTGAGCTTAGCAGAAATACATTTTTGTAAATAATTGGTTGGATCAGCCAGACAGTCTATTGCTTTGAACACATGAAGACTTGTCTATGTTTGTTTAGTGTCTCTCACTGACAGGATCTCTGTTTATTACAAACACTGATCTACAATGTTTTGTAGAGTTTTTCAGACATTAATAATTGATTTGATAAGCCAGACATTCTTGCTTTGAACACATGAAAACTTGCCTGTGTTTGTGCATGTGTAGAGCTTCTCCCTGACACGATTGACATATATTATAAACACTGATTTGCAATATTTTGTAGAGTTTTCAGACTTAATGTTGAACTTTCTCCTTATTGTTTTCTGATACATCTGTCTATGTCTAGATATTTTTTTGCCATAAAAAGTCATTCATGAATTATTACGCCTGTGATAAAATCGAGAATTCAATGTGAAAAAGCAAGACATAGGTATTACTCTCCTGCTTTTGCATAAGTTTTTTAGAAAGCTCTCTATTTCTGAAATCATTAAGTCTAGGAGGACCAAATTTGGTGTACATATTATCTCACTATATGAAATTGTCACCTAAGCATGTGATATTTGCCCTTGGCCTTGACCTAATTTGCATTGTTTATCAACTTTAATAGTATCTATACACGTACATGTATATAGTAGGTTCACAGTATTAGATATGAATGTACATTATTAGGAGTACTTGTCAGTCTGACATATGTCTTTTGTCCTTGACCTATTTTTCACACTCCATTGACTTAGTCAAGTTTTCATGTTTAGATCAGTTTCTCGGTATCTTTCTATGTAGATCATCAATATTGGTTTTGCTTATACATTATTAGAAAAACATGTTACTCTGGCACATATCTTGTGTCTTTGACCTAATTTTCATGAATCTTTGACTTTATTGGTCAGGTTTTCAGGCTAAGATCCATTTCTCAGTACATGTATCTATGCATTATAGGTTAACAATATTGGATATGCATGAACATTATTATGAATACATGTCAGACTGACACATGTCATAAGTCCTTGACCAAATTTGTAGGGATGATTGACTTTGAAAAATTCCTACATTCAAGTCCATTGCTCAGCATTGAACTGTAATACCTGGAGTGGATGCACCATATTTGGTCT
This sequence comes from Geukensia granosissima, assembly GCA_032357055.1. Taxonomy (NCBI): domain Eukaryota; kingdom Metazoa; phylum Mollusca; class Bivalvia; order Mytilida; family Mytilidae; genus Geukensia; species Geukensia granosissima. Next base: position 10,130 of record JAULBM010310102.1, on the reverse strand, counting down.
GGATTTTGGTTGGTTTATTTTTGGCTGCTTTAAATACGCCATTTGACAATGACCTCTTCTTCATGGTCAATTGACTTACTTAAAGTTTTTCTGATAAGGTCATTTTTCAGTAACAACATGTGATAGATCATCAATATTTATGCATAAGTATACCTGTCAGTCTGCCATATGTTATATGACCTTGACCTTGTTTTCATGGATGAGTGAAGAGTTCTGTTCATTATCATTGGATCACTATGATCTACAGAAGTGTAGTGTTCATAAGATTTGGGAAAGAATTGCCTTTCTGCAGTTTTGTGGGTGCAAAGCAGGGTGCACTAGCAGAACAAAGTGTTTAAGTGTTTAAAAGATTTTGAGCTGAACCCACATGCTGAACCAGTATTTCATGAATGCAGTGTAAGATAGGTTCTATCCTTTTCTAAGCTCACCACACTTAGGTTTTTAGTATTTATTTTCATCGCAAAATGTGAAGAAGACTGGTATTATTTGCATTGTCATTTCATTGTTTATATGTTTATTTGTTCTTGGTCCGTTGAATTTTTTTGGTCAGTTTTCTCATTTTTAATGCATTTCGTGTTATCATACATTTCATTTCATTATCCATGCACAATGTATAATGTTAGATATGTCTTAAAGCTATTGTTATATTCATAAATTTCGAGCCCCTTTGCAAATTTCAGCCATCACCACAGGACTCTCGTCGTCAAGGCAACAGAAATGACCGCAGCTCAGAAGGGCGAGGTCGCTCCAGAGGTGTTGATAACAGAAATAACAGACAGAATCGTTCTTCTAGTAAGGATAGAAGGAATCGGCGTGATTCAGGTAACTTCCCTAAGAAGGGGAGATAACTTTCAGGGCCCAATTTCTTTTCAAGTCAGTAATCTCTGTTCTCTCATTTCAGTCAGTAAGGACTGTATTCTGTTATGCAAATCACTGCCTGAAGGTTGATTGGATAAACTGAACTTTTCAGTGTTTTAATTAAGAGTCTAAAGCTGATGAATTTTGCCACTTATTGCTCCTATTTTCCAGCTGTTTCATTTTGGACACCAAAATATTACCAATTTAGATCAATTTTGCGTGATTTTTCTTCATCCTACAGATTCTTTTCCATCTACATCAATAAAATTTACTGTTATTCAAAAACCCACTGAAAACACTGAACTCAGTCTATTAGTAGGTTCACAAGAAATCCTTTCAATTGGCCCCACTATAATTTCTCTGTTTAACCCGTCTCCAGGATGAATTGAATATTCCTTCTATTCATGGTGCTTTTTTACAATGCAGTGTGAATGTGAGTCCACCCCCCATATTTTCAGTGGCAACCAATCTCGAACTTAAAGGCTAGCGAGTATATTTTGAATAGGTTTTAAATTATAGCCTTAGATACACAACCTTCTTTACACTTAAAGAGAAGCAATCAGTGTGGTCTCAATTTCTGCTTTTATCAAAATAATAGAATTTTCTTTAATTGATGAGTAATGCCTTTCAGAGTGTCATGAATTGTTCGCTTTATTTGGTTGCTTAAAATGTTTATAAACATGTCATGAAAGACAGTATATTGATGTGCACCTGTCTGCACCTTCCGAATTTATGATTATCTAACTTATAAGTGTCTGGAAAAGTGCTTATCATAACTAATGTTGAACCTTGTAGCTCTCTAATGACCACAACACAAATGTTTAAAGGAAGAGATATTGTAAGAATACCTTTTTTCCCTGCAGAATACCAGTAACATGAAAAAATTAGCCATTGTCCAGCAAAATATCACACCTCAAAATTCAGATGTGTTTATGTGGGCCTGTATATCACACCACTGATACATTTTACTATGTTCTTTCCAGAAAAAAAAAACATCTTTTAATAATCATTCATTCTTCTCACACAAAGAAGTGAATGCACATTTATGAAACAGTATACTGTTTGTGCTTATGCACAATGTAAAAATAAATAGTAACATACAATTCTTTTACATTGTTGTAACATTTAAAATCTTGCCAACACTGGCGTAAAATTAACCCACCCCTCACAAAATTTGGATGATTCTATTGATTTACTGACCATAACTGCATACAGAGAACGAAAAACCCCAATTTTATTTTATTGATGCTGAAACACCATAAAAGACATTTGCATGGAATTTTCATAAATTCCCTTAATAAAACATTCTGTGGAACACTAGTGGTGACAAAAATCACCAATTTTGGATTTTTTAAAACTGGTTAACTATTCTACAAGATGATTTGGAAACCTTTGCACTTTCTGCATTTTATATTCATTCACCTTTAGTTCCCTTTCACCTGCAGTGTTTTTTTTTATCTTGTTAGTCCACCCTTACATAAAAATGCCATTTTCTCGGTGAGCCAAGTGGTACTGAATGTAAGAGTTATGACAAAACTGACTGAAATAAGTCCTTCATGTCCTTGATGTATTTTGTGATCTTTTATCCTGCCTTGCATGGTACCAGGTAATACTAATAAAAGAAAAGACAAATCAAAGGTGCTCACTTACTTGACAGATATATTCATCACTGATAAATGAGTTCTCGTCTGACTTTGTACCATACAAAAATGGGTGGAGTTCAACTCGCATCAAACATGTCAAGGTTTGACAGTTACCTGCCCAAGTTTGGTAAGTCTCTGGCTTCCTCCACCAGTGAAACTGACCGATGGGGTATGACTGAAATATTGTTGAAAGTGGCATAAAACCATAATCAAACAAACAAACAAACTGATAAGTAAAGAGTTTTAGTTTTACTTTAAGTGCAAATTCTATTACTATCCTGTCAGTTGATAAAATAATACCTTAGTGATTTGGTATTTGGAAGTTTGTCTGAATTGTTCTTCTTTGGTAAATATTTCATGACTTTCTTAATTATTGCATTCTGTTTGTATTAGAAATTTCCTGAAATTCATCTCTTTTGGTTGATGATTCATCATTTTGCAATATCCAGTTACTGTTAGAATTGTCATGGTTACATTTAATGTAATTTTATGTGGTTTTTTTTTTGCATTTGTTGGCTTTTTATGGAGCTTATTTTGACATTTTAGGTCAGCTTTAAATCTCATGCAAAAGTTGTGTACATTATGGCTCAAATTTTCAGTTTTTCCTTTGTATACCAAACCAGTAAAATTCAGGAATCTTCTACATTCTCCAATCATAGCAACCCTTCTTGGGAAATTTTTTTCTTTTCTAAAGTGCTAATTCTCATTCCATTTATCTATTTTCAGAAAAAACAGGTGAGTATTTTATTTTCAACAAAGTCTAGGAGTGAAGTAATAAAAAACTTGTTACCATTGTTTCTTTTGCAAAATATTCAGATTCCTCAAGATCACGTGACTCAGATAGGAAGTCTCGCAGCACTGATAGAAAGTCACATGATAGAACCAAGGCACATGATGTAGACAAGAGGTCACATGACAAGTCAAGTGATAAGAAGGAGAAAAAAGAGGAAAAAGAAGAGTATGATCCAGCAGAGCCCACTGAAGATGATGATGCAGAACTTGCATTGGTATGATTTACATGGTGTATAGTCAGGGAGTTGGACCTGAAAAAAAAATTTAATTAAGTTCACCCCTTGAACACACACCTAAATAGGGTATAATGTAAAAGGACATATATGTAGCTTTTGATTTAAATTGGTCAACACATAATTTCATCTCAAGTTTTCAAGGAAACAGGGTTCAAAGTTCAACAACCATGTGAACCAAAACTAACAGACCAAACATAGGACATAAAATTAAAATATTGGTAAGGGCAACTTGAATAAACTGTGTCTTTGTTTGAATACCTTTATCATTTATGAATGATGTGCAAAACCTGTTACAAATTCCAGTAAACTGCAACATAAATTGACATTTTTTTTATATTTATTGAATTGGCTATTGTAATCAACATAACATTTCGATTAACTGTGACCTTGACCTTCATAGAAATTTTTTTTAATTGCAACATTTGTAATAACTTAATTGATATCATTTCCATAGCAGACTGTCATATTTTTGATGTTCTATTAGTCCAGAGATGAAGAAATCGGAAATTTATAGTTCACAAAGACACTTTTACAACGCAAATGTATGGAATTTACAACAAAGGTCATTTGCCTCCAGGATATATTCTGTGCAAAGTAGATGTACTCTTAATAACTGGCTCACTCTTTGTGGTTCACCTTTGCATACACATGTCAAATCATCTCAATAGAATAGCAATATATGCACTTTCCCAGTGATATAGTCACAAAATAATCATTATAATCGGACAGTCAGAGCATGGGAAAAATTGAGTTGTAATCTAGGATATTCTTTAATTTATCAGTTAGTTTATTAGGAGTCTTTAACTGTAATTTGAAAACTGTCCTATACAGTGAATGAGAAATGTCTATTCTATGATTGGTGTCTGTGGTTCAATTTATGTATATAAATAGGCAGAAATTGGGCATATTTTTAAAGACAGAGAATGAGAAATTTCTATTCTATGATTGGTATCTGTGGTTTAATTAACGAGTGTAAATTGGCAGAAATTGGGCGTATTATTAGAGGCAGAGAATGAGAAATGTCTATTCTATGAATGGTATCTGAGGTTCAATTTACATGTATAAATCAGCAGAAATTGGGCATATTATTAGAGACCAATTTTAAATTCAGTTACGAAAAAAGCTTTGCAATTTTAATGAAATATAGAAACATTATACCCTAGTTGTTCATTAAAATGTAATAATTAGTTTAAATATTAGGTTAATATGAGGATATAACAAGTTGAATATCGAAGGTCATTCCTTCTGTAACACCCCCGTCCTGGAAAGAGCAAGATATATAGAATCAAACACCACCTAAAGTACAAGACGAGAATATCTCAGACACCAGAGGGTAAGATTTCAATCGTTCTCTGATGAGCCTTGCCGCGTCAGAGAACGCTTGAAATCTTACCCGAGGGTGTCTGAGATTTTCCGTCTTGTATTTTCAATGGTGTTTGATTCTTTTTCTTACATTTTATATCGTAAATACACATGACACTTGCTGAACACCATTGTTTACATTATGCAATGTCACAGACAATGAGCGCGTGCAAAAGTTTGCGCTATTGAAAAAAATCTGTGCTTTTACACAGTTTAATACAAAAATACACGTTCATTCAGCATTTTATATTTTAGTAGACCTATAATAATTCCCTTAATGAATTAAAATCACAATTTAATAGATATTTTGATAACTATCAAGGATAAATGGATTTGGTGGGAATAAATGCGTGTAGTTTGTCTTCCACACCCCGGTGTAAGACAGAGAAATCACGATCCGTGAAAACTTTGGATACTATTGTCCCAGGTGTAAGAAATTAAAAATTCTGACAATACAAATTGATTGCAGCCTCAATTAAAATGAAGTATAGATGTCAATCTAACTTTAAAAACAGGTTTAAAGTGTGTTCTTTGGGTGCATTAATCTCCTTAAATACATGACTTTTTGTCGTCCTGCCGCCTGACTTTTAAGTGTTGTTCAATATAAAAGTGTTCCAGCAGCCCAAGAATGGTGCCAGCCAGAAAAGAAATTTATTAACCTTATAGTAGTCTTTTTGTGAATATAAACTGTGTAAATAATTTATCTCAGTTAATGACTTGTTGTCCTAAAATTGCACTGAATTATTTATATCAGTGTTTACAATTGTTTCCTTCTCCAATACATGAAACCTAAAAGTTATTAAAATATGTATTGGGTCAACAGAATTTTGTCTAATGCAGTTTTATATCAAACATTCGACTGTCATTTGGTGGATGGCTGTCTCATTAACAATCATGCCTCATCTCCTATTTTTATATACCCTGATAAACACAGTATTACTTCATATTGATTGTAGATTGAGAAGAAAGACAAAGATGCAGTGATGGTAGATCTTACTCAGAGTTCTGATAAAGAAACAGTAGAGCCCACTACCAGTGTAGCAGACAAAGACAAGGATGTACCAGACACCACTATGACTGTAACTGTTGACAGTAAGGGGAGGAGTGTAGATGATTCTGCCTTGGTAATTAATGTTTGAATTACCGATTTTTATGCCAATATAAACCTTAAACAGGAGAACACTGATTAAACACTTCATTTTTTCGTACCTAACTTTCATACACATAGTTATGGTCGAGGGTTTTCAGGCCAAAGGGAGACAATTTTTATAATAAAACATTAATCATCCTTTGCACTGAAATTTTAATTAATGTAAGAAAGTAGGATTTCATCTCAAGTTTAGTGGTTCATCAACTTTTGTGTGTTTTGTTTTAATCAAACTAATAATTAATATATATTCTTCATCATACAAGGGATATTAAAATATAAACTTTGATAATTCACGTAAACAGTAAGTTAACTAAAGGATAATTATTGTTCTAGAAAATGACTCTTAATAACCCAATTATGAATATAAATATCACTGTTGATGTGTGAAGCATCAGTATATATAAGTCATCATATGTTCAAAGTTAGAAGGCTCTAATTATGCAATAAGGGCCAATTTTATGTATTTTAAGACTGAAAAAGGCAAGTTGCAAACTTCATATAGAATACTTATTGTTCTGGATCAATCTTAAATGGCTTAATTCTTTGTCCGGTTTACAAGGATTTGTATTAGAAGGTTGAAAGTAAAATAGGCAAAAAAGGACAGAAGGGTACCTTAAAGGGCAGAAAGGTGAAGCCCCCTTTTATTTTAGGTAAATCCTTACATCAAAACATGTCTGGTATTACTGAGGTACAATGTAGAAGACATAAATGAAATGAAAGGATTAAGAAATTCAACCTTGTCCCAGTAAAATGCAATTTGCAATCTCAGCATTTTTAAAATTAATGTTGACCCTTAAAAATCAATCAGAACAATATTATTCCCAGTGTTTTGTTGCATTTCTAAAAGGTCCCATTATATATTTACCTGCGTTGCCAATGGCGGAGTCTAGGAGTCAGGTCACTCTGTCCGTCTGACCATCTGTTAGTCCGTCGTCCGTCCCAATAAGCTTGTCATCGCAACTCCTCTGAAACTACTGATCCGATTTTCATGAAACTTGGTTTGTAGATAGGACATCATATTTAGTTTTGCATATCGCAAGGAAATTTTGATCACCTCATTTTTATGTTGGAGATATGCCCCTTGGAACTTAGAAATTAGTCATAAATGACCTTGTCAGCGCAACTCCTCTGAAACTACCCAACCAAATTTAACGAAACTTGGTATACAGTAAGAACATCATATGTAGTTGTGAATAATAGCAGGAAATATTGATCCTCTAAATTTTACAGAAGTAATGCAAGCGACGCAGGTCCAGACATCATTAGGGCTGTGTTTTATTGACCTCTTCCATCTCTACCGGGAAGATCTTTCGAAGAGGCATGCAAACGAATGACATGCAATGTCTTTTGTAGATCTTACTGAAAGATGTCAATAAAACAGAAAAGATTCAAATTGGTGACTTATTCTTAGTGAATGCACCAATAACATTTTAAGACATATCGAGATTTTAAGGCACAAAATTGTCTTTTAACTTAAAGAGACATTATTATGTTGTATTTGATACACGTCTAAAGTCATTTTTATCTCTCAAAAGAGGTTGATGTTCATTCACTACGATACTATTACATTTTTATTGTAATGATCTATCTCGGCAAAAATTATTTACCTTTTTGTCCTTAGCTATGTTTCATCGAACCTTTGCGATTAAAAAATAAACTATCAAGCAATGGACACTGAAAAAATGTTTGCATCATCGTTTTCAAATGTAATCAGAGACATATAAAATATCACCTCTCCCTTAGAACACTAGAATTTCCTTATTGTTATATCACTTTTCCAGAATTTTATTATTTTTAATGAATAGAACGTTTCTGTTAAAGAAACAAATTCAGCCGCAAACACTTCAGCCATTTTAAATCACGTGACTCTTCCGTCTAACGTACCCTCTTCAGGGAAAGAGTGGAAAGGTCTTCGCAAGATCTTTCATGATCAAAGAAACGGAATGGAAGACCTATCTATCCTCTTCCGCGTAGCAAAAAAACACCGCCCAGCATATCCCTGTTTAAGATTTTTTGTGTTAACGACTTACCTCTGTGAGAAAATCGCTGCTTTGGACACGAACGGACCAGAGATGTATATATACGTCTTACGCCGAGGTAGCTGCCAATCAATGGGAAGTAGTCTGATGGATTGTTCAAGTCATCTGTTTGTTATATAGTTTTGTAATCTTTCTCGTGTTTATTGACAACATGATATTAAATCTTTTAAAATCGTAGGTCATATTGGGTTTGCTGACATTTCTTGATGTCCTATCATCAGGAATCTCACCCCGAGCTTGCTTTCATGAACTACGACTATTCATTAGAGATGTTTCTTCTTTTTGCAAGTATTGAAGTTAGTATATTTATAGTAATGTATACACTCTCTAATCGAATTGGATGAATTTCTGTTCGGTTTTTATACGACCGCAAAAATATTGTTTGATGGATTTTTTTCATTTGATTCCTCCCAATAAGAGCTTTCGGTAGTATGTCAACGGATTTTCTCTATCTCTTACCGTTTTTGTGCTAAAAGGGGTCAAAGTAGTGTTTGGGGGAGGAGGAATTCAATTACGTATATTATGGAAAATTTTAATTTTTGATTTGATTTTGATAGGGTTTTTTTCTAAATGATTCCTCATAAAAATGCAACGAAAGTTACTTCAAGCATTTTTGCAGCTTTTTCCAATTTTTGCAATAAAAGGGGTCAAAGGGATAAAAAATGTGATTTTGCAGGAGATGAAAAATTTTTCAACAGATTTTGATGGGTTTTTTTGCATTTGATTCCTCTCAATTAAAGCTTTCAGTAGTATGTCAACAAATCTTCTCTATCTTTTACCGTTTTCAAACTAAAAGGGGTCAAAGTAATGGGGGGAGGTGAATTCAAATTCATTTATTATGGAAAAATTTTATTTTTAATATGATTTTGATGTTTTTTCCAAAGGATTGCTTATGAAAAACTTTAACAAATCGACACCAGTTTTGAGGATAATGTGAGTCAAAATGATCGTTTATCCCGTCATATCACAGTGTCCAGCTCTATACTGTGTCCAAAACATTACTGTGTCCAGCACATTATTGTGTCCAACAAAATACTGTGTCCAACAAAATACTGTGTCCACAATTACCCAAAGTTTCATTTGTTCACCTTTCTCATGTCAACATGCTGCTGTCGTATCATGCTGCGCTTGCGAAGCACTCAAGTTAAAGTTCGTCTAATACTGCTTTAGTTTTCTTTTATTTTTTACTTTGACCACTCTTTGAGGGAGTAGAAGGTTGGGATTTCAATATATTTCAACCCTAACACATGTCTTATGTGCCTGTCACAAGTCAGGAGTTATAGTGATAGGTTTGTCCTTATGTTAAATGTTTTGCTAAATGAACATTGTATAGTAATTAGGTAAGGGCACAATTATTTTATGAACATGTTTTTTACCTTTTTATTTTAGGCTATTTAGAGCTTTTCACAAGAGTGGCATATTCTACCTTTGTTGAATGCCGTGTGCTGATCTTTAGAATTGTAAATTCCCTCTGTTTTTCTTGTGAATATTTTATTATCTTTTAGGAAATTACATTCTACTCTTTGTATTAGTTTTTTTTTATTTTGTGTTGCGTTGAACAAAGACGATTTTGGTCTACTGACTTCAATATAAATGTATGTTCAAATCGTATCCAATTACTCCATTCTTTTTGAGAAAGCAACGGTGAATATGATCTTTAAATATCAGGGGCGGATCCAGGGCGCAAAGGAGCCCGGGTCCTCTTGTTTTGCATGCAGGGGAGTATGTTTTTGCCGATCCCCCTTTCCAAAGTCCAAAGTCAGATCCATTTGTTTAGAAGTGCCCCCCTCTTCTAGAAGTCTGAATGCGCCTCTGATATTGATTTGAGAAAAGTGTGTATGGTATGGCTGTGTAGATGTTAGAAAAGTCAACTGGTTTGATGCTGTTACAAGAGGACAAAGAGTTCCATCGGATCTGTGGAGTACATTAGTCCCTTAACACATGATACATTTTTTTGCGTGAACCGATTACATTTCACGCATCCTACATTGGCGAGTTTATTGCAATGACCATGGGCCATTCGGATTCTCTCAAATCGTAATACTCGTAA
>JAULBM010310101.1:0-24502 GCA_032357055.1 Geukensia granosissima | reverse complement strand
CGCAGTAAATGAAAAGCGTTAATGGCAAGGAAACATTGACGAGCTTGCGAGCTTGTTTCCTTGTGTGGAGGTTGGATATATCCTGCTGGGACTATTTTTTAAATTCCTGGGGTGATTATGCAAAAAAGTTTAACAGCACAACCAACAAAAGGAAATTTAACCTTTCTATTTTTCATGAAATTTTATTGAAAAATGAAGCGATAACCAAGTAATCCTACGTTTTTTCAACCCAGCAGGCGTTGTTTACACAAATGGCGTGGATGATTTATCTGTGGCGTCTTTGATTACTATTTCGCGGATTTTTTGTTTGATGACGAGCTTTTCTTTTCTATCTATATTAAACGATAGAAAAGACTACACTCACTCGCCGCAAAGTTTCATATTCTGGCTCACGGGATGATATTTTACGATATCTTGCTGCCAAAATCCCGATAACATATACTTATTTTCGCATTACGATTTGTATTAAGAATATATTCGGTCAGTAAATCACATCGAAAGTTTAGTGTTTTCATCCATGTTTATAGAGAGTGGTCTGCAATACTTCTATTTATGTGGTTAATACCGAGAGCACTGGTATTCTTTATCAACACACTATAGTCCTTATTAAGAGCACCTATATAGCAGTGCTGAAACTTACATGAAATATAAAAATCACTGTCCTAAACGTAATAGATATGACACCAGTTCACAAGATATGCGTTTTAAAAACTTAAACAGATAAGCTAAATACCAAAAGTTGGGAAACTGAATAAATTTACAGTAAAAGATTAAAAGCTTTACATACTAGTATATAGGTAAACTTTAGAAGAGACCTTTAGCTATTCAGAATATTTCCATAATATGCAAACCCGTAGAATTCTTAGCGGCCTTCGTCTTTATTGTAGTGAAATATACGGAACGGAAATATTTCCCCAAGATGCCAGGTTTGAAATTTCCATTATAAATGTAAGCTGCAACAACAAAAATAGAAAGATTAACGTCGAATAACAAAATAAACAAATGTATATATGTAAGCTATACAGTGCCTGTTATAGAATCAGGACTTTCTGAAGAAAACATTGCTGTTGTCGAATGAATTACTATAACAAGGATACATCCAATCAAAGTTGAAATCGTCCCTCCTAAAATCTATGGTCTCCATCATGAATTGGTATATTCATATGGAATCAGTGTATCTCAACTAGTTATGAACTAGTTATGAACCTGTTACCGGTAATACAACAATAAGTTGACCTCTTCTCGGATTGACGTTAACCCGGATTAGAATTTAAGGATTCCACGACGGGTATTGTGCGCAAGACAGGTGATGCTTACCCTTCCGGGGCACCTGATCCCACTCCTGTTTTGTAAAGGATATTCCAAGCCTTTCTTGCTTAAATCATTGTGTTCGTTTTATCTTTTAGTTTGTTTCAAGTTTGTCTTGTCTCTTTGGGGTAATTACTTTTGATCTCTCACATGGGTATTCTACACTGAACTTAAATATTATTTTTCACTGACAATTTTAATGATCTGCAAGGTATCTTATTCTCTTTACAATAACTATTACTGCAGAAATGTTTGATTACAGCTTGTAATCTTGATTGTTGTAAAGACAAGTAAATTTTAAAACAATTTGAAAAACCTGTCAATGTTTTTTGTATTTTAGGTTTTTTAGTTGCACCTGCTTTGTTTTACCTTACAGTTCATGTTATGGTATTTGCGCTTGGTAAGTGTATACCTATAAAGTAGTCGAAATTTAATAAGTTGCCGATAAATTGTAAAGGTCTGTTTACACGATCAAAGTTTTCCTTCAAAAACTTAGTCAAGATTTGTGATGAAAAACTTTGACAAACAACACCTTGTCAAACTTAACGGTTTTACACGATAAAAAGTTTTGATGGGTTTTTACTATTTATAATAGAAAATTGGCCGGAATTGCTATGCTAACAACAAGAATCCTGATTTTGAGGAATATTTATGTAAGCATTTTGTGCAGCATAATTTTGAGGGTATGTTTCAAAGAAATTATATATATATTTCAATTACAATTCCCTTTCATTTGTCTTTGTTATGATAGATTTGTATGAAGCATTCCAAAGAGAATGAGCGAAAAATATACATTAGAATTATTTTTATGACTTACGTCTTGCTTTAATTTATTTCTTATTATTGTACTATAGATGTACGTTTTTTAAACATTGTAGGAATCAAATATGCCGGAAATTGCAAATCAAAGCCAATGATGCCAGTTGCGATGGTTATTCTGGGTATGGATGGTATTCTTAAAGCTCTTTCGTATACGTTACAACTTTTCATTGTAATCCAGACGAAAATGAAGAGGACAAAAGCCATGTTGTCATTATCTGAATCAAGCATTCTTGACAACGGACTAAATTCACTGTATGTTGTCGCTGTGATCATAGGTAATTATTGTCGACAAGAAAAAAAAAATCCAATAAACTTAATTAATTTCAGGAATGCTGACGACAAAACAATTTTCGCCAACACATTCAACCAAAGTAAAACCATGCAATATATGCAAGCTCAATCTAGTTAGATTCTCTATTTCACGCAATTTCGACAGAAAAAATCTAAAGTTCAATCTGTGAAGTACGGGTCCAGCGACAAAAAAAATTGAAAAAAAAAATAAATCAGAGAACAAGACATACAGAATCAGATAAAAAATGTAACACGCACGCACGAAACAGTCCAACCCCGTTTTCATCTTCAAAACTGCCATCAATATTATGAATATTATGATCCAAAAGATTATTTTAATAAATACATGCAAGTTATTTTTATGTAAGTAAAAGCTGCCAGATATAAGATAGCGCTATTAACATGATGCGTCTTTTGAATGGATAGTTGACTACTGAACAGGTAATATTAGTTTACTGCAAGGTTAGATATCTGAGAGGTCTTTAGTCTCCTTTGAATAAATGAGTTATAGATATTCACCGAACCTTGCATTGTTCAGTATTAGCGTAAAATTCTACAGAAAGAAACATATTCCAGTTGCTTAAATTACAATAATACCTTTTACACATGTATGAAAAAAGGAAACATTGCATGACACCTCGTATAAAATTGACATGAATATGTCATGATTAGGTAAAGAAGTACGGTAAAATTTTTGAGGACTGGTCTTTCAATATTGTTCTACTTTTAGGTTCTGCAACAGTATTTTCTGGAGAAATGACAACGTGTCAGCCTGTAATTTACGAGATCATGTTCTACTATAGCATTGTTGCTATAAGTTTGCTGGCATTACTGTTTGTTTTGTTATTCTGGAAGTTTATAAAACCTAACAATGACGATGATTTTATTGACGACAAAGGGAATATTAAATAGATTTGAGTTACTTCCCATATATCGTGATTTACAAAAATAACTGCTGTTGGATGTTAACTATTATAACCTATTAAATGGTATTCTTATTTTAATAATTAGTTTTTCTATTCAGATCATATTATAAAATACTGACAATGTACTTAGTAGTCATTGTAAATACTTATTTGCATTCTGATTCATTATATGATTGCTTAATTTCTCTACGTCCTGGCGGAGTATATGAGTATTTGTACTTTCCACTTAACCAACAGACCCGCTTAAGAAAAGGTTCTTTCCCTTAAACCGAAATAAAGATTTAATCGAAATGTGAAAGTAGATTTAAAAATGAAAATCATTTATAGGCTGTAATATACACATTAAAAATAAAGTATCGATACATAGGAAATAGTAAGAGAACTACAATCAGTTGCGAAAACAGTTCTTGCTCCACCAAAGTTCGTATTCAAAGGCTGTACTATAAGTCACCAAGGTAGAATAACGACGAAAAAACCGGAAACATATGATATTATTGACATTAATTTGAATTCGGCCTGTTCTAGTGGAATGAAGATAAAATTGATCGAAAATTAACTGTAGAAAATTGTTATGAAGACAACTTTTAATGAAAATCAATGCCGTTTCAATTCGCTTTTTCACATCTATTTTGAAACAATTAACGTAATAATAAAAATGTTAATACCTGACCGTATCAATACGCAATCAGGCTTTTCCAGCGTTACATTTTCTAGAAATACGGTTGACGAAAATCACAAATGTATGAAACCAGCATGTCTAATGCTGCTGAAGAGTTTATACATTGAAACAGGTGTAAAACAATATACATATTGATAAATATGTAGTTTTACTTAATCCATCTTGTGAACACGGTGGGAAGCAATTTAAAGATTATGCGATTTAAATATATCAAAATTAAAGTCCAGTCAACAAGACTTGTTGAAAAAAAGAATTCGAAGATACCAAATGGGCAGACAGAAATCGTAAAATCAGAAGACACACAAGACCGTGGTAAACAAAAAAAAAAAATGAAAGACAAACAATACGCACAACACTTCTCTAAAACTAAATAGAGTTACAAGAACCCTACAAAAACTAGGATGAGTTAGTTCAGTTGCTCCGGATGGGTAAGCAACTCTTGCCCATTAGTGGCACTAATCGTGTATAGTCGGTGTTACTCACATCTGGTCGCCATTGGAATGCCGACAGTCTGTTGAAACGCACGTCCGTCATTACAGAAATACTGTCAATCAAGAAATCTAGCATTCTGAAAATGTCATCTTCAGAGTACTTTTTAGAATCATAGTGGTTAATAACAAAATAGGGTTTGCCCCCCCTAGAACCAAATATTTGTGGCTACGTTTGCCATATGTTTTAACAACAACAAATGCAACCCAAAGCCTTTAATTTTTCTTTTAGTTTTGAATGGGGAATTTGTGGTATATAAGGTTGAATATCAAATGTCTTGCTGCTACTACAAGAGGAAAGGAAACTCGAGGCATTTTAACAGATCTTTGGATTAATTTAGAAATCACATTTGATTCACCCCAACTCTAGAATCGCGGGAGCTCTGGAGCCCGTTTTTTAATTTGATTAAATACCTGGAGAGAAGCTTTTTGGAGCATTTGGCAGACCCTGCAATGTATGGTGTTTGAAGGGACACTTATGTAGCTTGAAATCCAGTAAATGGAAGGAAGATCAAGTTCTTCCTTGGAAGAAATTCCAGAAGAAGACAAAACTGACGAATAAATGCAATCAAATCAAAATAAGCTGAATCTTATAAAAGATAAAATTCAGCGAGATCATTTTTTACGGATCGTTACCAGCTGAATGTTAATCCTTCAAAAATATAGTTTCCTAAATGAACATATATTATATATATGCAGTTTTTATAAGCAGTATTAAATTCAAATAGTGGACAGTAAATTTAAAAAAGAAAAGAAACGGAACCCCGAATTGGTGATAAACAATGAATTAAGAAAATGTTTAGGCGTTCTAGAGTCTATAAATGTTTTCTCTGCCTGCTACAAATATTTTACATGTACAAAAATGTATCGAAGAAACGATCGTCATAACGAATGTAAAATGGGATCAACTATCAAGGTAGAACTGGTTCAGTCATTACTTAATAACAGTGCTCCTGAATGTATAATACCAAAATGTTTTTTGTACATTTTGGAAAGGTGATCATGAATTTTGGAGTTTTTGGTACGTGCAAAGACAATAGTAAGTCCCTGGGTACGTATCAGTAAAACATTGTATTTAAGTGTATAGGATAGCTATGACCGCTCCCTGAAATTCAAATGGTTATCCAATTACTTCACTTGGATTATTACTCTTAAAAACAGAATCAAGTAGAAAGATAAAATTGACGAAGATAGCATAAACAAAGTGAATTTAAACTGCTTTTCGGCTAGATGTAATCAGATCAGAACCAGATGAAATATAATATTGGGATTTAAAATATTGAGAACATTTTCGACTTCATTTTTATTACGTGAGACTAAAACAATGTTCTGAATCGTAAATATTAGGAAAATCAACTTAATAATCCTCAAATTCGGTCTGCAAGGCACAACTATTGTTTTATTTGAAAAAAAAAAGATTATTGTGGAATTCCAGAGTGGGACGGTTTTATCCCAGATGTCTGATTACACGATTTCCACCAAGATTGAAATGTGCAGTTTCCATTTGACAACTTACTAACTAGATTCGCGTGGTATATTTATAGCTTAACTAGCTCTTTTGTTGCATGTAAGAAGAAACAAAATCTAACTAACTATATATAGAGATATTGTACACGATTATGCTATCTAGAACATTGACATTGTGGCTATTTTAAATGTTTGTAGATTGTAACAACGAACAGTAAGAACAAAATATCGCTGAGAAAATTAATGAAAATTTAAGATTCCAAGTTGACGCCATTTTAATTTACTTTGCTGAACGAGTAAATTATTTAATTTTTGAATGTGTAAATTAACTATGTTTTTGATAGAGGGTTGCAGCTGACAAGAAAGCTACTTAGCTCCGAGTTTTTTAGGGAAAGATAAGAGTCATCACTCCGTAATTTTTTCCCTCGCCATCATGATTTGGTTGACCGGTACGAAATATCCATTTCACAAATGACAATGGATATCTTCCCACTGTACGACTACAAATCCGTTCCTATACCGGTTGTGACTAATATCGATTGTGATCATACACGGGCTTTATCTAACGAGTAACACGACGGGTGCCTCTCTCTTTGAGCAGGAGTTGCTTACATGTCCGGAGCAACTGAACTCACCCTGGTTTTTGTAGGGTTCGTGTTACTCCAGCTTTAGTTTTCAGTGTAGTGTGTTTTTCGTTTCATTTTGCTGGCCACGGTTTTGTCTGTGTTCCGACTTCTGTTGCCCCTTCTTCGAATTCCATTTCTGTCTGCCCCTTTGGTATCTTCGAATTCCTTTTACAGAAATTTGCTTTATTTGTTAAATTTCTTAAACACTGAAAAAAAACGGATATGCCTCGAAAAGTATTGCACTAAGTAGTTGTCTCTGCTGTCGGATTTGGCTTCCAATTTCCATTTGTTTAGATTTGAGTGCTTCTTTTGCTATGTTTGGATCTTGGACTTCCTGAGTTTCGGTTCTTGTGCTACTGATGAGAGGTTGCTCCTCTAAATTCTCAATATTTATTCCACATTTGTAATTTTGCATTTTGAAAAACACAGCTTCATGTATTTCAAGACCGATTCCTGTTATGCCCGTCTTTTTTCATATTATTTTCAGTTTTCTTGGTTTTTATCCGTCGTGTTTAGTCTGGTCGTGAGAGTTAAGTTTGTTTTGACTCTGGACTTTTGGTATTTGGTTAACTTATCAGTTTATTCTCGATCCATCTCAGCGGACTGTTTCTCTATCTATGTGAATGGTTTTAAATGTCTAAATGTCCATACATATTTAATTTGCCTCTCCGGAGCCAGGAGCCCAAAGCCCAGTGGCTGTCGTTATTTGGGTTTTTTTCTGTTACTCGTTCTACGCTATAATCGGTCGATTGTTATTGCATTTGTAAGGTTTCACATTTTATTGTTCTGTGGCCTTTTACAGATTGCTTACAGTTTAGATTTTTTTCAGTTTTTGAGGACTGGAAAGTAACCTGAATTTTAATTAATATTTACGATTTACCGCATCTCATTGACAGTCATACTGCATCTTTTATTTCAATATTCATTTTCTCGTTTCCAAAATGTTTTTTACTTCACAAAGCCATTCGATCTTGATGGTTTTACGGGCCTTTGAAAAACATGAATAACAGGATTGACTTATAGTGACTTGTCAAGCAAAAGACAGCAGGAAAAGACTCCTTTTCTCAACATACTTATAGATATCATTACAATTCAAAAAACATAATTAAGGCGAAATTTATCAATAAGAAACACTTCTTTAACAATGACAAAAAGGATGTGTCCATTACCTAGGCATATACACATTTTAGTACGATTGATAAATTAAACGAACCAAGTTAAATTATCACAAATTGCTCCAGCTGGGAAAACTATATATAGATCATCATATTAGTGACTGTTCTTTCATTCCACTAAATTGACCAACAATCTGTAGTCAGATTTGATAAGGATCTATTTAATAAATCAGCTGTCAGAAGTAAAAACCAATATTTGTTTCGACTACCGTGAAAATTAGCGCTAGATTTATTAAGGAACAATACTGATATTCTTGGTTGAAGATGAAAAATATTGCTCTTTTGTAGGCATGATCGAGCTTAAGTACTATCTCGTGTACATTTCTCCGGGAATTTATTAACTAGAGATCAATTTCATATGGGCTTTTACATCGACAGAAATTTTAACTTGAAGTCGTATAAATGAAAGAAGCAAACAATGCACACGTATTAATCTCCATGTGATTAAAGGAGGACAGTCAATTTAATCAAACGGTTGTGTTAACAGGCATGGTTTTTCATACAGGCATTTCCCGTTGCGTTCACGCTGTTACAATGCAGCTATGAAAAAAAATGAGTCAGGGTCGGAAATGATAAAAAAGAAATTAAGGTCAGTTAGTGACCATGCAGATTTCTGTATCATAGAAGAAAAATTGAAAAAAGCATGTTAGTAAAATATTTAATTATATATTTTTAAATTATCGTATGCCAACAGATTCATAAAAAAATTAATGTATATATAATGTGTTTTCGCGTGTATGTTCATGTTTTAACAAACGAGAGCAAGGAACTTCTCTCAGCTTCGGTATTCGCAAATATGAATTGATACAAAAAATTGGAGACAAAATGAGACGTCATTCGTATGTTTGATACAGAACTCATGGCGGTCTTTTCATTTGGACATATCTTAACGGTGTGTACAAACCTTAATAAAGAACCTGTAAACGATTCTAATCAAGTTATTGTTCGTTTGTAGATGACTTAAAAACATACCCAATTCTCCATATTTATTCAGCATTTTTTTTTTTTAATTTACCCTTTATTGTCTGATTTCGCACAACACGTAGACTTTTCAAGCATCATCCATGGAAGCTTCATATAAAGTTTCAATTCACCTGGCTGAGCGGTTTCGAACGTTAAGTTTAAAACAATAACAAATATCAGCCACGTATCCCGATAGAGACAAATGAGAAATCTTTATAACGGGGACTTTCATGTATTCTTTCATATTTATTCCGCAATGTTGCTCTTTTTAATCAACCAATCAAAATATTAAAAAATAAGAAGATAAAGTGTAAATGTCAAGGAGACCAGACTCTATATCCGTAAGGAACGGATGAAGCTGTTGAATCTATACTTCATAAGGTCTTCAACAAGTTTGAAATCCCACTCGTCACGAGCTCCAGATCGCCCAAAGCAAACAAAAGGTGTAAACCTAAAATTAGCAAATCTAACTTCAGTGTCATTACAAACAACTACAAAAACAATGTGAAAAACAAAGACCAACCAATTACCTCTATTTTTACTTAGGACAGGCACATAACACATTTTTATGAGTTAAACATGCTTTGCCGGATCCATACCCACTTACGCTTATCTTGACTTTGGAATCAAACTTATTGTTAAGGCTATAATTAATTGAAAAACAAAGCTTTGTTCTTCAAATATAAACATTTTACAAAATTTGAAGTCATTCGAAATACTGAATTTTTAGGGAAACAACGTACTCCTTGCATTAAATTTTATTCCACCCTGAAACATGCGGAAACACATTCATTATTTTTTCTTATTAGGGTAAAATTCTTATCACAATATGTATTAAGAAACAAAAGCAATCTTCTTACGTAAACACAGAAGTTTCATGTGCAACAGAACTTTTATGGCTTAATTTCACTTTTATGTAATGTTACTTTTTTGTCAAGATTTTCAGCTGAAGTATTCTTTTCACAGGAACAATATAAATTTAATGCGTACTGTACCGTTAGAACAATTGCATGTTAAGGACGTATTTAGAAAGCGCACAGCTGTCTTTACCAAGATTTATAGGTGCTTAGCTGCTGAGAGTTTACGTTTGAGTGTTTATGCATCGTCGTAAATCAAACTCTTGTTAATATCACAAGAGAGGTGCATTAACCTGTATTTTACTTCTCTTCTGAAAGAGAACATAAATTATATCATTATAGAAATTTAAGTTTATAATATTTATAATCTGACACTAGGAAATATGTCTCTATTAAATAAAACTAGATTAGTATCTTTTCTATGTCATTGCCAGAATATTTAACTCTTTGGCAAGGATGTAAGAAAAATATTCATTAACTTGATATACATGATAAGTATTATAATACAATCAGATATGTTTATGAATAATGAATATCCTTAGATTAAAATTTCAACCAATTCACCAGTTTTACATAACTTTGAGACGTGTACAATGTTAATATGCATTATAAATGTTATATACAACTGAGCTCACTCTCGTTTCTATAGGGTTTGTTTTACTCAAGCTTTAGTTTTCAGTTTATGGTTTGTGAACTAACGTGGGGTTTCTGTTGTGTTTTGTTGTCCATAGTCTTGTCTGTCTTTTGGAATATAAAAATGGAAAGATATTGAATAAATGTCAGAGAACTGCACACCAACCACAAGAAAACAGGGGAAGTTTAGGTTTTTCCTTGTTGTGGGGAGAACATTCTTGCTATTTACATTGTATTGTTATGTATTAAATAATATTGATTAGGTGTTTGTTTGAAAATAAAGTACTATATAATGGAATTGAACGTCTTCTTTACTAGCATGATATGGTGCAGATTGGAATTTTGTTAATGGTTGACCTACTAGGTTAAGCTAGGTTAGTATGATGTATTCCTGATATGCATCATTGCCTAAGGTAGAATTATGACTGATATTTTGGCATAAAATTAAAAAAAATGATTGATTTTTGGTTGCATAACATCCAGCGGCAAATATTCCATCAATTATCAGGAAAAGAATAGTTTTGACGATACATTTATGAGAATTGAGAACAGTATGGAGGGGATTAGCAAAAAAGGACATCAATTTTGTCTGTCACAGAAGAAGGAAGAGGTCGGAGAATGTTATTTAAATTGCAAAAGACCCTCGAAATAAAATACTCTTTTTTGGAACCTACATGTGCAAGGGGTGTGACATTCTCCAAGCAAATAATTTATTATATAAAATAATAAGGCTTTCCTCAATTTTATTACATATACAATAACCAATGTTAAATAAATATGGAGAATTTATGTATGCTGTATGTACATTTCAAGGAGTAACCTCTCATCTGTAGCATTAGAACCAAAACATAGGAAAATTAAAATTCTCCAAAGCGTAGAGAAACATTTACCATTTAGCGCTATTCCAACAGTTTTCATAAGTGAAAGGGAGTAGTGACGGTTTGTGCTTATACAGTCAATGTACTCGGATTCGATGCCATTTATAATATAATATTATATTTTTCTTGGAAAAATGCATGACTGGTGAATGTCAGGAGGATTAGTTTTTTTTTTTAAATAATATGGCTTGTTTAGTGAAATGTTTATCTCTACACAATAATGATTTCAAGATAAATTATTTAACTCATCAAAACTTTCCGGTAAATTCCATTTTGAACAGCAGTAAGTCGAGTACGCGCACAGGAAAATGGAAAAACACAGTGCTATCTAATACGGGCTACATTGATAACATATAAATTTATTTCGCATACAAAACTGATTCCAGAAATGCAAAATATCGACCATTATCAGTTTAATATCTCAAAGTACATGTAATAAATATCGCCATACGATGCATGAGAGCCCTATGCCAATAAGCTATGCCACAATAATTCATTGTTTAAAAAATTTAATCAGAATTTAAGGTAAAATCTAACAATTAAACTCACACAATTTGGTCAATGAGTACGATCCCCTTTTGGAATTACCCCCGAGGTCAGCCGAGGTATATAAAGAGGGCGTTTGGTTTCTCTGTCTGCAGGTAAAACTCCTGCTCAAGGGCGTCCTTTGATGATTCGGAAAGTATTAATACTCGACCACCCCGAGTGTAGCCGAGATTTAGAAATAGGCTACCCAGTTTCTACGTCAGAGGTAAAACCCCTCAGGGGCGTCTGTTAGTTGGGCGGGATGTATTAACTCTCAACCAGTTACCGCCACACTTTCAGCAAGTTCAAGATTCCTTTGCAACAACTCGTAACGAGCGATCATTGGTAGCCATTTGCTTAGGCTAAATTTCCCGCCCCTACCCAATTGGCAACATGTGGCTCGAAAATTCCCCGGAATAACCATTTTTTGTTTGATAGCATGTTCTCGTCCTGAATATGCATGTAATATTTTCCTCAGGACATTAATCAACAATCAATCAATCAACCTTTTTGGCATTCATGCAGATAAGTAATTTTTTATGTTTGGTGTTTTTATTTTGATATAGTTTAAAGAAGGAATGAAAGAACATGGGTAGTATCTGTGAAGTATTGGTAATTTTTTTAATTCTCTTTGTAATTTATTTTTCACTTTACAAAAGTCTTCATAATACTGATTACTGATTATAAAAATAAAATTCTACCATTGCATTGCCATCCAGGGTTAAGATTGCTTAACACACTGTGAGGTGAAAATGCTTTAAGAAAAATACTTATGCATTATTGCCGTTTTGCAGATATATTTTTTCTTCATTTAATTTTACCCAATTATCGCAGCATTATTTTTGGTGCAGTTTTCATTGTCTCCACTTTATTTGGCTACTTTTCCGTTTACTATTTGCCGAGCGAGGGAAAAATGTGACAAAAAGTCATCTCGAAGTCTTTGAAATAACTCATGAATCCGTTTGTTAATATAAAATTAAAGATTAAAGAGGTCTAAAAGAATACATTTTATGTATAAATATTGTAATTTAAATCAAGTGTTTGCCCACTTAAAACCATCAAATGAAATTTTGTGGCAAAGGTGGTTTCCAGCAAGTGCCGTGGCTAAAAGCAAATATATCTCAGCCAAGAAACATTTTCGTGCATTTGTATGTTCTTTCTAATATATTAACATTCACCATCACCGTTTCTATTATGCTCCCAAAGAACCCAATCTTTGGTTTGTGCTTATTAAATGTCATTGTATTCTAACCGGATTTCCAACATTTTGACTTCGAACACTGCTGACAGGTTGGCCATACAGTGCATTAAATTAATATTGGTATTTTGTAATACATTTATCAATTGTCCCTGTCGTCAGATTTAGCTTCCCATTTCGATTTGTTTAGATTTGAGTGCTTCTTTTCTATATTTGAATCTTAGACTTCCTATGTTTCGGTTTGAGAGGTTACTCCTTCAAATACCTTAATTTTCCATATTGATTTCACATTGGTAATTTTGTTTTTATTGATTCACAGCCAGGTTTCATGGGTGTTATAAGCCCAGTGTAGAATACACATGCGAGAGATCAAATGTTCATAGTCCAAAGAGACAAGTCAAATTAAAAACAAACTAAAAGACAAAACGTAAAAAAGGGGAACAAAAGCTTGGAATCAAAGAATTCCTTTATAAAACAGGAGTGGGATCAGGTGCTCCGGAAGGGTAAGCATCCCTTGTCCTGCGCGAAAGTGCCGCTTTTGTTTATAAATCCGGTATTTTTAGGGGGAAATTCATATACCTTAATGGACAAAATATAAGGCACTATGTTAAATATTTCGTGATGTGATCTTAGTCTTCATTATATTCTTCTGCGTGGTAGAAATTCTTCCATAGTAAATGAAACGGTCAAAAATAAACATTGTTTTCGAATATAATACATTCAAGACTGATAGATACCAGACATTAAAAAAAAGACAAAACAAACCAGATAAAAATCATATAAAATCAGAATTTTATGCGAATACCATTTACTGTTATCCATTTCATAAAGGTTGAAGGTTATAATTGCGCGCCATAAAATCTATATGAAGAGAGTCGAAATTGGGAGTCGAACTTTTTTATTCATTGTTCACATCAATTTATTCATGCCATCAATGTACAGTTAAATACAGACGAAGTTTAACAAGACAAAATATATTTATCGTCTTTGAGGGATTTCAGAGTCAAAAATGGGAAAAACTCCATTCGGATCGTCATAGTCTCGGCCTGCTCAGACTATGCTCATACATCCGTTATACTCTAACTGAGAATATAGCCGCAAAACAAGGTCATGGAATCGACATACCGTTCCGTCGACTGGTTTTAAACTTATTACCCATATTTTCATTTTCGGTTTTGCATTTGTGAAAGGGTATATTTTTCCAGCTTCCCCCTGGCTTGCATCAAATTTCTCTTGGATTTTTTGTGAAAAATTATCTTTTCCTCCTGGCCGTCATTTTGCATTAAGCCTTTTAGCTCGCTGGTCAACGACAAGCTCGCGATCTTTCAAAATTGCGTGTTAATATGAGTTTTTTTTCTCTTCTTACAAAATTATTAATGATACTCTGAACACTCTTTATTCCGGTAGTCATGGTAACTAGGAAAAAAATTTGTTTCACTTATTCCACACCTATTTTATTTATGCCCCCAAGGAATAAATGTCAGGGGCATTCAGGTAGAAAAAAGATTTGTTTCACTTAGTCCACACCCATTATATTTTTTATACTCTCGCCAATAGAAGTCAGCGGCATTAAGGTTTAATTACTGGCATCAAACTTCTCTCAGAAAATGTAAAAAAAACACAGCCCCGTTGAACATAAGAAGTAATGCCCGTTTTATGTATTGTGGTTTGTTTGTACGCTTACCTAAGACATTTATGTTAGAAATTAGGAAAAGGGTTTGTTTCACTTATTCTAGACCCATTTTATACTTATGCCCCTGCCAATAGAAGTTATGGGCATTAAGTTTTACTTTGTCCATAGTTTATACCTACATTTTTGTACATTTATGAAAATCAATTTTTAAGTCTTAAACAATTTTAAAATACTCCAAATAGTTTTCACTGAAACTCGCTGACTTTCAATATATTTTCTAATGGTCACAATTTCTCGCTGCCAAATAAAGTTCATAAACAATCTTTACAATTAAATATATTCTAGCGTTTCACATGATTTGCTTTCCTCCAATACCTCTAGATTTCATTTTTCAACTTACAATTCCCTGAATATTTGTCTCCTTTTTATTCAAGTGACTTGAATCAAGTCTCTTTAAACAAGTCTATCTAAAATATTTAACATTATCAAGAAGGGGCGACTTGCCTAGTAATAAGTATTTAAAAAAACCGAGCTTTTAGGTCATGCCGCATTGGAACGCGGATATTTGTAGACAATTGGAAGTTGCTTCGGGAAATTGAAATTGTGCATAGAAAAATTCTAACATCAAACCGGATTTTCAAATATCTCGCACAAAAATGATTAACATCGTCTGTCATTTTCAAAGTTGGAGTGACCAGACGACTAAAGTTTCATTGAACAGACAACGACAGTATCTGATACAACAGATTTGACAAAAATCCAGATATTTGATCAATAATATATCTACCAATCTGTTGTTTCTGTACCATCTATCTTTTTCTGTCATCACTACACGCTTTTCTAAGATTAGCTGGATAAGCGATCGTGCTGGAATCTTGTTTGTTTACGCCAATGCGATGACACAAGTTTTTACATATTCGTTATAGTACCTCTGAGTATAGTAATGACAAAAAGTTGAAGGTTATCGATCAACATTACTGCATTTTGCACCAACCTTATTTCATACATAAATAACTAAACTATAGTATATTCATCTTTAAGTCTGACGAAAAGCCAAAACCTTATTTAATAGGCTGTCCGTAGAATACCCAGGTAGTAGGTAGCACAAGCATAATTTGTTTTGAAGTCCATTTGATATCACAAACGTGTGTTTTGTTAAAAACTATTGTTGATAAATGTATTGGTGTAATAAATTACAATGAAAGCACTAAAATCTATCCATGGATCGAACTTATTCTTCCGTTCTATTCTATTATATATCTTCATCCACCACCTTATTTTTTCACGCTTGTTCTCAGGGAACATAGCTGCATCATATTTGGCATGAGGTTGATATTCATTATAATAAATTCCGTAATGGTCCTCAGCTCCTGACACTAAATTTAACCAAACAAAAATATAATACTCATCTTTTACGTAATTGCTTCATTACGAACTCGTTGCTCGTCATGGAACGTCTTCAGATGGGCTATTCTATTTTGGACACAGAAGACTGATAACGTTATAATAATCACAGAGCGGTAAAATTTAAATGTCAGCAACTACATACCATTATGTCCACATGGTTGTTTGATAATTGTCGTGTTGCTTAATTTCATCAATATTGCGTTTGTTCCGCCGTGTTTCGTATTTGGTTCATTGTCGAGACATTTCTGGTGTATCTCGCAATAGTATTGTTGTAAACATGCCACTTTAACAATATGACGGTTATCGCTTCTATTGGTTTTCCTTGATTGACAATTGTAAAATCGCTGCAATATTTTCGATTAGGCCGGGTCTGTTTTTTTATTTGTTTTGCGTCAATTAAAATTTGAAAACCTACCAACCAGCAAGCAAAAAAAAACCAAACACAATATAAAAACAGATATAATCCTTCCAGGGACAATGTCAATTCTTAAAGTAAGTTCTAGATGGAAAAGAATATTTAAGTGATAAATATGTGTGCAGTTAACCAAAATTTTATTAAAACACCACATATTTCTTTCATTGTTGTTTATTTTCAAACTGATGAGCAACATTTGTCGATTTTTGAAACTTTTTCTTTGCGTGTGTTTTTGCAAAAAAATACCTCAAAAAACCTACCGGCAAGCTGACGCAAAACAAAGCCAAACACAACTATGGCCTTATCAAAGAAAACAATTTATAAACAAACCTCTATATGATTATTGTCATGCTATGCTATGGAAAAATATTCTTTGTGATGCTATATGATAAGCAGCCGTACAAAGCGTTCCGTTACAAAAATATAAAGGTTTAATAAAATGGACAAAGATATCCACACTGTAAGGCATGCTGTAAGAGGCCCGAATAAAAAAATTGGGATATTTTTACAATAATAATCGACCAATTAACAAAACAAATTAGAACCCGTTAACAGTAAAACATAAGAAATATATCGACTTCCTGTCATTGGACAAGTATATACAGTATCTGACTGGGTATAACACGTTTGTGAGCGCTCATCCCACTCCCCATATCATTGAACATTGATGTGAAAAACCCCATAAAAAGACCACAAATGCAGACAATTCGATTGTTTCGAATCATTAATCGAAACAACCTTTTACATTTCAACGGATGTATTACGTATTTGTTTATTTTCTCCCTTAAAAAATTGTATGCAGTGTCATCCATCAACAATGACAGGCTTTTAGCGGTTTGAATAACAGAAACGACAATTCCACTAAAGTTTGGTTTAGATCCACAAGCAGTTTCTGATAAACTTTGCATTGTTTCAACTAAGTTTTACCTTAGCCGCAATCTTGGTTGTTGGGTGGCATAGTCAGATAAAATTATGGAATAGGACCCCGAAAGACCATTCAAACAAAGTTAGATTTCAATTAAAGGGCCATTTCAGATAAAAGATTTAAATGAATTTGCTATAGAATCTTTTGGTAAACTATATATATTATAAGTTGTCTGTGCATTTTCCACAGGACCAAATAAGTTTGGTAAAAAGTGACCATTTTGGTTTAGGGTAAGGATGCTGAAAATACATTTCTAATACTGCAGTTGGGTCACTCTAGGGACATTTCACTTAAGTTTAGTTCCAACTGACCACTTTGTGTTTTCTCAAAGGATCCTTATATTTAACTCATTTTGGATGTGGCGGCCTTCTTGGTTTGTAAGAGGCAGTGTCGAATATAAATTTGAAAGGAAGCTAAATAATATTTAAAAGAAAGTATATGGAATATATGTCATTCAAAAGCCAACTTAACCGCGAGAAAAAAATCTTTTCGGTTCCACTTCACCAGATTCGCAATGAACAGTCAAATTTTATGAATTTCTAGTTACACTCATGAACCATCTGACTGACAATTGTTCCAACTAGCCAGAAAATTAAAGACAGTGAGATTTGAAATGCACTTTCAAGAGTACTGCTTTTGTTGGATGGTGATTCCGGGTGTAAATTTTGAAAGGACTGTCTTCAGTTGATTCAAACTTGTTAAGCAGTTTCAGATGAGAAGAGTTTTAGTGTATTTCTCTTTAATCCCATGTAACACTTATTTTCGCAGTCGGATGATAATATAGTAATATGAGATTTTGCATGATTGCTAATGAGACAGCCATCCATTAAAGCCCAAAAACTTAAATAACATCCACAGAACTCTCCGGCCTTAAATACATGCATTAATATACACAGAAAACGAGCTCTTAAAGACCCTACAAGAATTAAATGTGATACACATAAATCAATAACAGACAAACAGCTTAAAACGTAAAAAAGCAGTAGTTACAAATGAAAACAACGACAACAACTGGATTACAGGTTCTTGACTTAGGACAGCACAATAAAATATGTGACGGGGTTAAATATGTTTGTAATCTAAACCAGTAGCTTGTACCGCTGACACAACAATAGTCTTTGCAAGGAAGCAATGATGTACAAAATTCTGGTACAAGACACTCTGCTTAGTTGTTTCAAACAGTAATATTCTAAGAGAGTCCTATTTTAACACGTTTAGCTGTGGCAGCCAATTAAGTTGGTAGGTGGAGTTTAGTTTGGCCAAAAGTAAATTATTGACGAAAAGGAGATTGTCGGTATCAAAACACAACGGTCAATCTTACGGAAAGATTTACTCAAACAACTGATAAAACTGAGCGCATTTTGTTAACATTTTGAAGATGTCTTAAAAAGGTGTAATGTAATATTTATATTTAATCGAATATATATAGTTAAAGCCAAACTTTATTATCAAATCTTTATAGTTATGAAATAATTAAGGAATCCGTGACTCATTTACTAATTATTCAAACAGTTACGTTCATCAAGATCTATCAAAAAACATCTTCAGACAGGGGCAAATCGAACAAGTTGACAAATGTAATCATACAATGTACCGTATGGTGAGTCAAAGGCTATTCAAGTCTAATACATTGAAACAATTTATAACAATGAAAAATAAATAAATCCACAATTAAAGGAGCACTACTGGTACCCATAAAAATCCATACGACCTGTCAGGAAAATTTTTATATTTGTTGTTAAAAGTCCCATTTGATAAAAGTGAAAACTTTATGAAAAATGAAATGTTAAATGTGGAATTAACGGATTTAAAAGGTTTAAAATGCACAGATTTTATCTAAATCTTTACTGAATTTTTCACATTCATTTTATCATTATATTCATAAGATTAATTGTATTACTTTATTTTAAGAAATGTTATGCCGATACAATTTCGAAAGAAAACCACCCGTCTCATCATGTGCACCGTACCATGCTGTTTAAGTGAAATAGATGTTATGGCTATGTTAAACTACTATTCAAATGTGAGCAACTACAAGAAGAGTAATTAGCAATATTTCCATATAATTCTTTATTCAAATTAATTCTGCTGTTATGGTCAGCAGGTGGGATCAATCAAACGAACACTCAAACAAATTTTACGTTAATTTGAATAAAGAATTTTGGAGGGAAGTATTTTTAGTAATGGCGACAATTTTGGTTATTATTTACTATCTCGCATATATTAACCACAGAACAGTTCTGATTCTGAGAAAGTCTTAAAAACTTATTTAATAATAATGTGTCAGCATAAGTGAAAAGATATATCAGGAATGTCTAGACTTATAAAGATAATAGTCCACACAGCCCAAATTTTACTTTGATTGCTAGAGCAGATGTTAACAGGTATAATTTTATAATTGGCAGAAACTGATTTATACCGCTTACTGTTCTAGATTTTGACTTTGCCAACAGTCCGCATGTGTACAGATTTATTAACTTGGTTTTTATTAAGTTAATTAAACCTTTCCTAATTGAAGTTCATTTAGACGAATAAAGAGTTAATAAATACACAGAATGTTTGATTTCAATCAACCAGAGATTACGTCAAATCCACTACATTTTTAAAAAAATGCATCTACAGCAAGAAAAATAAAATACACAAAAACTGGTATCTTGGGTTATTTGTTAAGCTGTACTCCGTGGTTATCTGTAAATAAAATAAAAATAATCACCTTATAGAAATATGGTAAATGACAACTGATAAAAGAATGGATGCGCTTGATAGTCATAACAACATAAAATCATAAAATGCTCCAGCTACAACACGTCATGCACCCCAGCCCACAAAAGAAAAGAAATAGCGTTTTTAGGCAGCATGCTTCATATAGCCTAGACCAACATTCAAGACAAATAACTTTTTGTTTGTGTAGGCCTGTAACAATGACAAATAACGGACACCAATATTAAAGCTATACAAATATATTGACACCATTTTTTAAATTCACAATTTAAACAACACCAAGAACGTTAATGTAATCTAAAATGGTGTCCTCATGATGTGAGTCCATTTGTTTTGGGGAACTAAATTATTTTCATTATTTAACAGCAGTATTAAAGTTAAACATATATGCTAATATCAGGTGTTGCAAAATTTTTATGAGTAGCATATTTCATCAATTATGTATAAATCTGGTCATGGAGAGCCATTGT
This sequence comes from Geukensia granosissima, assembly GCA_032357055.1. Lineage (NCBI taxonomy): Eukaryota > Metazoa > Mollusca > Bivalvia > Mytilida > Mytilidae > Geukensia > Geukensia granosissima. Next base: position 4,095 of record JAULBM010310101.1, on the reverse strand, counting down.
AAAACAAGCTTTCCACTGAATATAATACCAGACATAAAATTCTAACAAGGAAAAGACATCTATTTTACATGATCTGATTTCTGTTAATTACACATATCATATTGTTATCCAACCCCACTTTGTGTATTATATTCATGATTTGCTTGGTTTTGAATTTTAGTCCAATGTCTTTCGAAACGAACCTATTTCAAACTATTTTCAGACGTAATTAAAATTTAATAAGAAGTAGCTTATGTTATAAAATCTTCAAATCTGTAAGGTCTTTAACACACCATATAAATTTCCAAATTAAAGAATAAGTGGCCATAAAAACACAATAACTGATTCAAAGAACGCGAGTCCTGACTTGAAACTTAAGGCAGGGTAAAATAGTTTTATTGTATACAAAGCCTAAACCTACTATTTACTTCATACAGGTACATTTTTGTAGCGAAAACATGAATTTTATCCACAAAAATGTAAAATATTGACACAAATGCAGATGAACTATTATGGGTTAAAATTTCTCGTGTATATGTAGCTTCCAAACTATGTATAGGTAGTGAATAGAAAACATTCATTTCTGCAAAAATTCATTGATTTATATTATTTCATTTTTGATTTAAAAATAATCGTTGTTTTTAACACGATAAATATTGCAGAGTCGTAACAAACAAAATAATTGTTAAATTGAAAGAGTTTAATATATAATTCTTATCCATTTACTGACGGCTTGAAAATCTGGCCAAATGTAATTCAAGAATATTTGGATATTCTACTTAGTTTAATAAAATACTGCTATTTTGTCATCTTAGTCGTTGAAATAACTATACAAATACAGCATAAACCCAGCAACCATTTACGTTTTAATTATGTGTAATGAAAGCGACAAAAAATGAAAGAATAATTTTACACTCGACGACTATATTAAGATTGAAATTTCAAGAATAATCACGGGATAAATTTATATTCTATTCACCTTTTGTTGTGTTTTCTGTGTTGACCTTGATTCCTGTTATTTTCTGGATTTCTGAACTGAAAATTTTTTTTGTGTCAAAGTATTTGCTATCTGTGATGTTCAGGAAATGATTGACTGATGACTAGCACACAACTAAATGGTTTTTACAAGGCACGATAATGACCACTTTCGTTTTAATCTGATTGGTAATTATGGCGCAAAACACTCGTTGAAACTTCAAGATGATGCCTCATTTTTCTGCAGTTTCTAAATGCGTAACATCTATCTAAATGAAGAAGATGGCAGAATATATTTGAACAAACGTTATTTGCTCTGAACATAAAAAAGAACCAGGAACAACTCGTTGTACCATGGAATTATCTAAAAGAGCAAACGTTTAATGACAAAAAGGCAAGATTGAGAGGACATTACACGGTGCAGAATAAGGACATCAAATAATTTTAAAGCTATTTTACCAGAAAATTTGAGCGACGGACGCAAATGATAACAAACATAAAATTTGGGAGAGACTGTAAATTGTATCAAAAACAACTTTAACAGAAAAAAACCGATCTTATTTACACGCATGAAATTATCCAGTTGTAAACCTGTAAGAAAGATTTATTGATGTTTTTGAAATATTATACATATTCCAGAATACAAAAACTAAATCTCGTATCAATCACTTCCACTGTGCTTAATCGCCTGATATCAAAACTATTACGTTTCAAGGTTGATTGTATTTGTGAAAAACTGGAGCCATAAAAAAACCAGATGATGAGTCGAATTACATTCATCAAAATAAAACAATTCATCCCCATAACGAGGCTAAATGTAGATTATTTGATTCCTAAGCGAGTATTTTGTTTTCAATTATTTTTGTTATTCCTCGATTAACAAAATGATATACAAATCTGTTTGGATGTCTTCTTAAAGATACATCCATATAGAATAAGACATCTACTGTTATTGTAGTTAATCGTAATTTATTTATCTCAGATATTTCAATAGCAATAAAAATGTTGACATTTTTTATATCAAATAAATGTTTGTCAGAGAACCACAATGAGCAAGCTCACCTACCCCAAGCAATGTGCGAGCTTAATTATTTCCCCAAACCCCCTGTTTGGCAGTTAAATTGCTCTTATTCATATTCTAATTTTTGGCCGTATTAAACGGGCGAAAGTGATATTTAAAATTGTGTTTATTATTTATCTCAACACTAATTTAAACTATTTTGGTCAAGAAGTGATTTCGGAATGCAAAACTATTTAACATTTATTTAACCAAATGTATAGAATAGGAATTTTTTAGGAAAATCCAAAATACACATGAAATTAGTTGTTTGCAATCAAACCATCTCTTTCGATAGTTATGGTAATTGTTGACTTTGTTCGCGTCCTGAGTATGCTTGAAATAAACACAACTTGGGGTTTTAAGCTACAAGCAATCCATTTGCATATTGAGATTTGTATGCATGTTAGCAAGTTGTGACATATTCTAATATTTATATATCGTTGATTGCGTTGATCATCTTAATATCTTCAAGTGCTGCTGTATTAATTTCCGCATTTTAAGTCTATCATAACCCTTACCGGAAACATCTTTGTTTGTTTCTGTCTCCATTACTGTATCTGTTTAAGTAATAGCTCTGTTGTGGTAATTAGTCCTTCGTTTCACAGTTCTACGGGAACTTTAATTTACGTCGGCGATACAAACAAAAGGTTACCTAATAAAAGCTAGTTTTTGATTGTTCTTATTTCTGTATTCTCTTTGAACTTAATTATGTTTGTTCACATTGTAATTGACAGAGATTATATTGTTCTTTGAGTCTTTAAGTCAAGACTTGATGATTGGTACGGAAATGTACAGGTTCACAATGGTGCAAATGGGTGCCGTCTGATAAATTTTTAAATTGCAATGTAATTGTGAGCAGCTTCGAATAAAATCATTTATACTTCTCCTTCAACTCCTTCAAGGCGAGCTGAAATGCTACTGTTTCGATATCTTTTGTTATAATATATTAAGGTCATTTCTGGAGTTGTATATATATTTATATAACTGAAGAACAAACGACATAATATAAATAAATAAGCCGAGTAGTTTTTTTCGTAGCATTACATTATAAACGTGTTGGAAGAGAGGCGTGTCCCAAAAGTGTCCACGGTCAAGCCCTTTTCATATTTATGGAATATGAGACGTTTTTATATTTATAAAAATAGGAAATGTGATTTAATTCTAATATGAATAGCCATCCATTAAATATCCAATTTAAAAGCAAGATGTTAAAGGTCCCACATGAATAAAATGTGGAACTATTCAAATGCAAGTTGTTTTAAACGTTAAATGTGACACTTGTCTGTTCAGTGAAAGCCACCTTAGGAGAGAATCTGTTGTGTCATGTGTCAATTATTTAAAGCCTTAGGGCTACCTGTAGAAGTTTGTGATTTAAACGTTTTGGATGGCTGTCTGATAGACAACCATACCACATCACCCTTTTCTATGTTGGTGTACAGTAAAAGTATAATGAAAAATACAAATACAGATCATTTAAGCATCCACTAAACAGTCTCCTTTGTAGTAGAAAAAATGATGGTGTAATGTTAGTGTAATGTTAGAGGAAATAATAAGAAAGCAAACCAATAGTTCACGAGGATCAGGAATAATTTTATTGAAGAGTAAAATAATATGGCATACAGATTCTTCACACTGTCAGATAAAAGAAACCTGACAATCATCGGAACCGCTTTAAATACAAATAAATCGGTCTCGTATCTTAGGACTGTTTCAAAAGAGATTAAGAGTGTATGCCAGTGACAGTGAGCGTTTTTGCAAGCCAGTCTTATAATTAGCGTGTTTTCAAACTTGCCTACAGTGTTTTGTCATCGATTGAGACTGCTTAGATTTCAAAATCTCGACCTCGACAAATTGTCTGTAATTTCGCCGGTTTATAATTAACTTGTGAATATCCTCTGTAATTTAGTATAATTTTATGTACAACTCTGAAGCGTATGTGTGCACTTTCTGAATGACCGTCAGATGTTCATTTTTTGATAGTTTCATAAACATCGCAAGTGATATAATTGATTGATTGATTGTTGTTTAACGTCCAGTGGCAAATATTTCATGCATATTCAGGACGGAAACAAGTTTGCAAA
>JAULBM010310090.1:0-14166 GCA_032357055.1 Geukensia granosissima | reverse complement strand
ATTAGTTTTTAATATCTAAAGGGTTTTTCTAATTAATAAATGTATTGTCTGTGATTAAATACCACAATCAATATCAGACGTAAATAAATATGATAAGAAATACCTTTTGTAGTGATCTCAATGATTTGTATTTTGCCGCCAAGGAAACTTTATTTTCTCAATGTCAGCGGAAGTGCTAGGCATTGGTCCCGGAAAGAACACGTGATCTTTTTCCGTAAACACGAAGAATGCCGATGACAACGAATGTAACTGTACACAGAGATTCTAGAGGAAAGACAGCCGGTTTTTATACCTCTGCTGTTTAGAATATAATATAAGAAAACCGTCTTCAAACTTTTTTGTCCGGATTTCCCCATCGTCTGGATTTCCCCATGTTGACCCTAAACTTTATAACATCGTCCTTGTTCCTGCCGTCTGATTTGGCTTTCCATTTAGATTTGTTTGGATTTGAGTGCTTCTTTTGCTATATTTGAATCTTTGACTTCCTATGTTTTGGTTCTAATGCTACTTATGAGGGGCTACTCTTTGAAATGTACATATAGCAAACCTAAATTATCCATATTAATTCAACATTGGAAATTGTGTATTATGAAGCACTGTGTCGATACTTCTGCCGATGGATCATGTCTCCGAGGATATTCACCAGCAAAGTTGTCTGACATGAAATATATCAAACTATGTTTTACAGAATTCTAAAGCACTGATAATACGGAAAGGCCTCAAAAAGTTTTGCACTCTGAGTTGTCCCTGTCGTCGGATTTGGCTTTCCATTTAGATTTTGTTATGTTTAGATCTTGGACGTCTTAAGGTTTGGTTACAATGCTAATTATGAGATTTTACTCTTTGAACTGTACATTTAACAAACCTTAATTATCCATATTAATTCAACATCGGAAATTTTGTGTTATGAAAGCACTGTGTCGATACCTCTGCTGGTGGATCATGTCTCTGAGGATATTCACTAGCCAGCAAAGTTGTCTGACATGAAATATATCAAACGATGTTTTACAGAAATTTTTTTGCACATGTTAAATTTCTAAAGCACTGATAATACGGAAAGGCCTCAAAAAGTTAAGCACTTAGTAGTGGTCCCTGCCGTCGGATTTGGCTTCCCATTTAGATTTGTGTGGATATGAGTGCTTCTTTTTTTATGTGTAGATCTTGGACTTCTTCAGTTTTGGTTCTTATGCTACTGATGAGAGGTTACTCCTTAAAATGTAGATATAGCATACCTAAATTCTCAATATTTATTCAACATTGGTAACTTTGTATTGTCATCTTATCATCAGTTTTGCTCCCAAAGTGACTTTGAATTTCTCTACATCCCTATCTTGTATTATTGCTTCGTCAATCTTGTCTTCGACATGTCGTCTCTATCTTTATATCAGAATCGTTACCCTCTAGGTATAAACCCGAAGGATCAACTTCGACCATTAGAGTTCTTTTACTGGGTAAGGTGAAAAAGGCGTGGAGGGGTCGGGGAAATCTATAATATTAGATATGGGGTACCAGCTGACCAACTGGTTGAACTGGCTGGTATATCTGATATTTTCTCTATTGCCTTGGTAACCGCTTAAAAACTCTCATTACCTTACCGATCGCACAACCTCATTGTTTTCCTCCTCATTCCGGAATTTGAAGTCATTTACTGCTTTTTATGGTTAAACATCATTTCAGCCAGATCCCTGATTCAATCTAACATATTTTTTCCCTTCTATAAAAGATAAATAACTCATATTTTACCAGTTCCTGATAGAAACAACAGTTATTGTCAATGAATTATCAAGAATAAGCAGACTAGAATCAAACGAGTTATTTACTTAAAGTCTTCATTCAAGAGAAATAAATAAGAGCAGTATCACGAAAAAACTTGGCACCGATGTTCATAAAGATATATTTGTCATCTTCCATTTCTGGGCATCTTTTAATTAACTCATCTAGATTCCCCATAAGAACTTGCAGCAGTTTGTCTGTTGATAACGTAGACAGATTGTCCACGAAAACATACACTTGTACACCAAAAACATCGAGCACCGTAGACCAAAAACGATCACGTAAAGCTACAGTTAATGGGCAATTTAAAGTGAAATGTTCTACTGTATCAGCGAACGGCAAATCACACTTTCTGCAAATTGATATTTCTGTTTTCGGTGTGCAAGACACTACTTTTGCCAAAAAGTTCACGTTTAAGGGTTCATTACTCGTTTTGGCGGCCTAGTATCAGATGAAAATGTCATCACCAATTATATGTTTAAATCGCATAAGGTCATTGTCATTGTTCGTAAGGTCATTGTCATTGTTCATAAGGTCATTGTCATTGTTCATAAGGTCATTGTCATTGTTCATAAGGTCATTGTCATTGTTCATTCTAACATTCCGTTCTGCTTCTGCTTTTGTTTTACCGCAAGTCCTAGGATTTTCTTCCACGGGCGTTTTTCTGGAAATGTTTTGGTTTTAATGTAACTAATAAAAATGGATATATTTCACTTTTACAAATAAGTTTTAAACATCAGGAATAAAACCATACATGTCTCTTTCACCACAAAAAAGTTTATACACTCGATTAAGCAAAGTTCGTTTTGCTGTGCATGCTGAGTCACAGAGTCAAGCGATTTCAATTTCTAAAAAAAAAAAGAATAATTTCTTTTGGTCGATTAATAAGCTTTCAATTATATCAGATCTTGTTGACGTCCGCATGTCTTGAATACTCTTTATTGTCAAACTGCTCAATAATTCACATACATTAAGCGCAGACGGTAACACAAACAGGTATAATTTCATATAAGTTATTGGGTTTAAGGATCTATTAATTTAACATATACAGAATAAACCAAGAAATGTCTTTCTATCTTTATCACAAGCATGAAATACAGCTCCGCCAGGTTATAATAATTCCGAGATGAGTTTTTGATTTGACTAATTCAATCGGCTGTTGTCCAAACAAATGAAATCTCTGTAATTACACGTACGCCTCCGTCGAAAAAAAAACAATATTTTTTTCTCGTTACTTGATTTTTAAGATTCAACCTACCTTCACAACAAAAACTGCACCCAATGCATGGTGTTGTTATTGTCGTAAATTCAAATTATTTTCAAGTTTAGAGTTTAGAGTGTGTAGTGTAAAGTCACTTGTCGCGATTCCAGATTTGATCTCATAATTATCGATATATTTCCACAATGTACGTTGTGCCAAACAAAAGAATATAACACTCCGACAATAAATATTAAATTAAATGTGTCTATCAAACAAGAGTTATGACCAGTAAATCGTTTTTGTTTTTGTTTTGCTGTCATGAACCTATGTCTCTAATTAGTTAAACTTAGAACAGCAATAGTTACTGAGGGTGGTACAGGGGGGTCCCGCGCACGGACGTAAGAGAAATAAAATGTCTTATCACGATGAACGAAAAATTAGAAAATGGCTTGCACGTTGCATTTTATTCAAGACACGCGAAACACGACTTATAACGACTCTCTAGCACGACAAAACGTGAAATAAAAATCGGTACTAACGTTGCACGAAAATAACCCTGTACCACCCTCTTATATGATCATTTTTATAAACAAGTCAAATCTCGAATAACTTTCGTGAACAGGTGAATGCGAACCTGCTTTGTTAAACGATATTTGATTGGCTATTCTAACTAATTTCAGCATCTAGATGTTTTCACAAAGTTAAGGTGTTGTAAAAAGCATCTAGATGGTTTGAATAACCATCTAGATAGAAATGCATCTAGATGGAAAAATAAAGTATCTAGATGGAATTTCATTATATCTAGATGCTTTAAACAAGTATCTAGATGCATTACCAAACCATCTAGATGCTTTTAATTTCCATCTAGATGAAACCATCGCAATTTTGACATGAATCGCCACTGATACGAATCAACGTGATATTTGGGATCGTTTCTCAGTTGTATACAATATCTGAGTTGGAGGGCTTTTAACCAGAAAATAAGTCTATGTTTATTGGTCCTAAAACTATTTGCTTTTGCACTTCGTTTGTATTGATTAGCAAGAATTTCCTCAAACGGGATGGTTCGGTTTGTCGGGTCCTTCGACAGGGGAGGTAACTGCAGCTCGGCGACATATGATTCAATATCAAACTGAAGGCTTTCGCTGTTAAAATCAAATTCAGGGAGTTTCATATTTTTTTCTAGTATTAGACTTGGTATGGTTACTTTGGTTCATTCATTTTTTGTGCATGCCAGACCATATTTCCATGTTTTTCTAAGCACTGGAAAGTTTTGCTGCCATCCGTAAACCGGAAGTTAATCTGCTTCATCAGGGATCCCTTGAAACATCTAGCCTAATTTTCTATTTTAGAGTTTATTATATAGTCGCCTAGATTCTTTATATGTCTGCAATATGATGTTATTGGATTTATGTCTACAGTCATTTCGTCTTTCAAATACCAATATCAAATATTTCATAATGTTCATATTTCTCATATATACCAAAAACAATAAATATTAGTCACATTTGGTTTTTACTTTTAGTACTTAAGGTTTTACACACTGAAGAACTGCCAAACTCGAAATTCCAACCTAATTTCCCTTTTGATACACCATAAAACTCAAGAATAAACAGGTACACTTTACAACGATGTCACGGGTATAGTCCGTTTGATCACTGTGAAAATAGGGAAATTAATTCTTTAAAAATACGTCTTTAACTTGACTTGCAGTGTCAGGGATGTATATAACAGAAATATACGTCCCTGGCAGTGTGATTGCAATTTTGATATTTATTGATGAATACATATCTGGACAGAAAATTTTAGTGCAAATAGCCAAGAAATTAAATAGTTGTGCATAGATTTTTGCATGTTTGTTCATTATTTTTATTTCTTATATGTCTTATTGTTTCACCTTTCATGAAACTTTTGAAAAAGACAGGATTGTGATATGACGTTCGGTGAAGATATTGATGAGTATTAGAAGGCTTTGTATAGCTTCTAGTTTCTAAAATCCCACTTCTTTGGAATCTTGGCCCTTTAAATATTACTTTATCCAAAAATACAGTTTCAATTGTCATAAGTGAATTTCAATAGGTCGTGATGTGAATTAGCGATTCTAAAGAGTTCAGTTAGCTCCTCCTCTGTGCCCGAGTATGTCAAAAGGCCGTCATCTCGATAACGTCCGAAGAAAATTATTTTATTTTTATTGTCGAAGGTATTTAAAATTTCTTGTATAACCTCAAACGCTCTAACATCGCATATCTCAGGACTACATTTAAAACCCATGCTGGCTCAAATTTTTTGTTAAATTTAAAGTAATTGTTTTCCAGTACAAATCTAACTAAAGAACCCATTGTTTCCTTTGAAGGTGTCGGGATTATATAATCTTCTATAATCATTTCATCCCATGTTGATTTTACTGCATTGACTAGTTGTGTACATACTAGATATATCAAAGGTCGCCAGACAGCAGTTTTGAGGATGCTCAGTTCTTCTATTTTGTTAATTAGGTCTGAACTGTCTCTAATATATGTGTTTTCGTTTGATGATGGGTAACCAGAAGTAGTCTATTTATTGACTTATCCGCTCATTGACATAGTTGATTTGAGAAATTATCGTTCTACACATAGGTAGTAACTTCTGATCTATTCATAATATTAATTAGTCTTCTATTATCAATTTATGTTGTTTTGGAAGCAGAAAGAATCTGCCAAGATTTATTTCCCTTTGGAAATTCAAATTCAAATTCAAATTCAAATTCAAATTCAAATTCAAATTCTTTTTTACGCCAATTTGGTCCCACAGGTGGCATAAGTACATATAGCAATCATAATTGATATTACAAAGACATTGTATAGATTTGTAGTAACACACAAGATTACATTAAATAAAATATAAGAAAATGGTAATTCTTAACATGTATGCAATAACTGCAATCCAGGAGAGGGGAGCGAATGAGTGAGTTGTATTGTAAATGAGGTTAACATCTTAATGATAGTAAAACAACCAATGTAGGCAAACAAAGTAACCTACAGGCTACAAGCCTTGGTCCTTCTCAGCAGTACAGTTATCTGTCCACAACAGGCACCAAGGGACAGTGCTCAAGGATATGCGCGCAGAACAACTCTGCACTGCACTCCTCCTCGTGCCCAGTGTAGACAGCAAGGTAAGCTGTCTGGAAAATGTTAACAGAATTTTAGTGTCAAGTATTTTGGAATGTGGCATCAAAGATTGTCTGTATACAAAGGGCACCAAAGGAACAGTGCTCTAGGATATCCGTGCTTATTAAGTTCAGCACTGCATTCCTCCTCTTGCCCAGTGTAATCAGACATAAAAATGCAGAGAAACAAAGTTAAATGTGTTAAACTTGTAAAGACTCCCAAATTGTGGATACACATAAGATAGGCCCCACTCAAGTTTAAACATGTTTTGAAATAAAGTTACTTAAAGTTTTAAGACATTTATATTTCACATGAGAATAACCAAATTAATTTTTGGTCATTATTTAAGTTAGAAAAATTAGAACAAAAATCTGTTGCAGTTCTAATAAAATTTTCCCTCTCATTATATTTGGAACATTTGAAAATGAAGTGTATCTCATTCTCAACCTCTCCTGAACTGCAGCTTCCACATTTTCTTAAGTCTGGGGGAATACCCTGGTTTCTACCCCTTTCTATTTGAAGGTGATGTGCTGATATTCTAAATTTACATATTTTTCTCCTTTGCTCAAAATTACTTATAATATTGAGATAATTTTCACATTCAAAATTTGTTTTGATTTTAAAATATGTTTGAAGTTTTCCTTCAGAATTATTTATAGAGTTATTTTTCTACAATTCTATACATAAATCTTTCAAAGAGTTATAGATGTAGCTCTTATTAATCTTATCATGCTTTCTGGTCAGGTCTGGCATGTTCTGTAATATTGTTTGAACTGAACCATACCATGAGGTTTTCTTCTGTTCATGTAGCTTTTTTGAATGTTCAATAGCATCTTTTAGAAGAGCAAACTTGTCAAGATTTTCAAGTCTTTGCCAATAGTTAACCATATTAAAACATCAAAGTGCAATGGAAATCGACCGAGTTCAGAAAGAACAGCAAAATAAAAAGTTTTTTAAGGAACATCAGTGATTCTTTTGCAGAATTTAATATGCAGTTTTTCACAAAGCAGATTTGAATATATTTTGTCTACAGTAATTACCTTTTTTTGAATTAAGAAGAAAAACAGTTAAAAAAAAAACCCAAATTTCACACCAATACAGTAGAATGGGTTTAATTGTATGATCAAAAACATGTAAAGAAGTTCTTATCTAAGGGTTTGAAGATAAAATATCCTTATGTAATTTAAAATAAGCCTTTGTAGCTTTATTATATAACTCTTTCTGAGCACAGGAGAATGTACCTGATGCACAAAAAACTACATCGAGATATTTACATTATTGAACACATTCTAATTCATGATCTTGATATGTAAATTTCATATTATTATGTCTGCCTTCCTTGTTGAAGATCAAAATTTTTGTCTTTGTGGGATTCAGTTATAGACACCAGTCATTGCAATACTTTTCCAAAATATTAAGCTTTGCTTGCAATCCACCTGCTGATGTAGATAAAAAAAACAATATTATCAGCATACATTAAGCGGTGAAGAAGTTTGTCATTTAATATAAATGGATCATGAGACTTTTCTAAAAACTTTGGAAGATCATTTATAAAAATTTTAAATAAATTTGGACTTAAATTGTCACCTTGCTTCAGTCCAATTAATGTTGGGAAAAAATCAGTTATATTTTGTTTTAATCTATCACATGATCTATTTATCTCAAACATTCTTTTCAATACATTATAAAATAGGGATCCCATCCCAATATCAAGAAGTTTGATTTTTAAACCAGCATGAATAACAGTATCAAAGGCTTTTTGGAAGTCAACAAAGCAGGCATAAATTCTACCATATTTGGTTTTACAATATTCATCAATCAAACATTTTAAAATGAACATATGGTCTGCAGTTCTAGCATTCCTTGTAAATCCTATCTGACAATCATGGATAATATTATGTTTGGTGAGAAATGAGTCAAGTCGAATATTTAGAATAGAATTGAAGAGTTTACCTAAGGCAGCTGTAACAGTTATACCCCTATAGTTGTTTGGATCTGCTATGTCATTAGATTTATAAATAGGGATTAAATAACCATCGGCCCATTGATGAGAGTAATTTCCACTTGACAAACATGCATTAAACAATTTTTGTAAGCATAGAATGAAGTGCACATGTCCACTTTTTATCATGTTATTTGATAAATTACCTAATCCTGGTGCCTTGTTGAGTTATAATTTTAAAACAGCTTTGGAAATTTCTCTAGAACTAATTGGTAGGTCCAACTCATTAAAGATTTTTTGTTTTTCCATATTGTCAAGCAGGATTTCAAGGTCGTTTAGACATTGCTTAAATTTGTCCTTGGCTGTATTTAACTGTGTGAAATGGGATACCCAGGAAGATGGCTCAACAGCAGAATTGTTCTGATTTTTTGTGCTTTTCACCCCTTATTTCATTAACTAGATTCCAATATGACTTGTGATCATTATCATGTAAAGTCTCTAATTGTGACAGAACAGATTGTTTATACTGTCTATATTTAACTTTTCTCAATTTTTTATATTCTCTGTATAGTTTATATAATGATTTTTTACATTATTATCCTTCGGAAATTTTAAATATATTTGACTATAGCTTAATAAATTAGCTCGAGACTGTTTCAGATCAAGATCAAACCATTTTTTAGATTTTTTTTTTTAGTTTTTTTTTAATTTCTTTCTTTCAAGAGAATTGTTAGCTGCAAGAAGTATTGTTTCATTCAATTCCGCTGCTGCTTCATCAACTGAATAATCTACACATGTATTACATTTGGCATTATAATCTATTAATTTCCTTTGAACCTTATCTGAACACAATGCAAGCTGGAATTTATCTGCAGAATCATCTGTCCAAATAAAATTTGATGCATACACATGTCATGGTCTTTTTGAACTTTGCTAGATCTTGCAGACATTGTCCATTCAAGCTTGCAGTGAGTATCAGATAAAGTAGAAATAAATTCAGACACTTTAAAATGTAGAACTTGATCCAGGATATCCTCCAAAACCATAACATAATCTACAACACTTCCTCCATTTGGATTATAACATGTGTAGTGATATTCAAATAATAATTGGTATTTGCTGCTTAGCACGCAACATTTAGGAAAAATACAAATATAGATACATACAAATAATGATTGGTATTTGCTGCTTAGCACGCAACATTTAGGAAAAAAGCAAAGACTGCCGGCCCAAATTCAGATCTCAAATAACATGTTTAGGTAAAATGACATGTCTTAATCTCCGTATCAGTATATTTTTATAGTGACGACCTCGATTAATTCACCATCACTTATATCAGGATCAAGATTGGTTTTTCGGCTGATTCTTTGAATTATTTATAAACGATCCTAGGGGACCCAGGTCCCTTTTCCGAAAGGAAAAGCTAGGTCAAGGCCCATATTTGTCCCAAATTTTCGATTGTATGACATAGCAATAAGTTGATGTGAAAATTTTCTTAAATAACGTCTTTTAATAATTCATAACATAAATTCATACCATTTTCATGATTTTGACAAAACAACATGGCACATTTGATTATTTCAACGAGAAATGTTACTTTTGGGAGGTGTATTGATCAAAATAGATATGTCCGCGACAAAGATAATTTATTTAAACATTTGTATTTAATAGACCTTTAATTGTGCAAAGTTTGGTTGTGATGTTTTTGTGCTATCTATATTAAAATTGACAAAATTGTATCAAATCTCGTGTCAAATCAAGTAATGTCGGAGTATTTTCACAATTATATCAATTTCTTTGTGTCATATAAAAGTTGTACCAACAAATTAAACAAAAATAACTGTTGGATTTTCTTTTAATAGACATTTTCAATACAAACTATATAGAACATTAGATACATTATACACTTTTCATTTTTTCAGCCAAATTCTTGGCCCAAAAACGCGGCTTAATGGACCTTGTCCTTTTTTAAAACTATTGAAAGGGTATTTGGGTGCAAAGATGTATGAAGAGCCACAAAAAATCAAGTAGATCACATAATATCAAAACGTTTGTGTTTTCTTTTCAATATTCAAACCTATGAAGAATATAGCTAGTTTTTAACAGAAGTTCCAAATTAAATGAAGTAAAAATTTTGACTTGTACAATAAGGAAAAACGCGTGATTATCACGACATGGTTAATTTCGGACATTTTTCGTATAAAGTTGCATCTGCTGTTTATATAAAGATATAATCGGGAATGAAGAGCATATCACATGGACCGAATCTAATATTGTCAATCATAAAAAAAGATTATCGCTGTCCTACCACTGCGACATCCCTATCTATGTCTGTAGCACCCCTTTTGTATTGTTTCCTCTAGTTCTATGAAAGGGGTGATATTTAAATTAAACACGGGTATAATACCCTGGGATTAGTATGAAATAGAGAACATCGCTGTGCTATCGCTGGACTATCCCTTTCTACCTCTGCAGCATCCCTGTTATAATGTTTTCCTCTAGTTCTATGAAAGAGGCGATATTCATAATAAAACACGGATATAATGGCCTGAAATTAGTAAGAAAAAGGGCAGAAAAAAAGAATATATCGCTGTCCTTCCCCAGGACTATCCCTTTCTACCTCTGTAACATCCCTTTTGTATGGTTTTCCTCTAGTTCTATGAAAGAGGCGATATTAATATTAAACACGGGTATAAAACCCTGTAAATGGTATGAAATAAAGTATATATCGCTATCCTACCGCTGGACTATCCCTTTCTATATCTTCACCATCCCTTTCATATTGTTCTCCTCTAGTTCTATGAAAGGGGCGATATTTATATTAAACATGGGTATAATACCCTAGAACTAGTATGGAATAGAGAACATCGCTGGACTATCCCTTTCTACCTCTGTACCATCCCTTTTATATTGTTCTCCCCTTGTTCTATGAAAGGGGCGATATTTATATAAAACACGGGTATAATACCCTAGAATTAGTATGAAATAGAGAACATCGCTGACCTTCCGTTGCACTATCCCTTTCTACCACTTTTGAACCATCCCTTTAATATTGTTTCCACTAGTTCTATGAAAGGGACGATATAAATAAAACACGGGTATAATACCTTGGAATAAGTATGAAATAGAGAACATTGCTGTCGTACCGCTGGACTATCTCTTTCTACCTCTGTAACATCCCTTTTGTATGGTTTTCCTCTAGCTCTATGAAAGAGGCGGCATTAATATTAAACACGAATATTATACCCTGGAAATGGTTTGAAATAAAGAATATATCGATGTCCTAGCTTTGGAATTTCCCTTTCTACCTCTGTTCCATCCCTTTTATATTGTTCTCCTTTAGTTCTATAAAAAGGGCGATATTTATATCAAACACGGGTATAATACCCTGGAATAAGTACGAAATAGAGAACATCACTGGACTATCTCTTTCTACCTCTGTACCACCCCTATTATATTGTTTTTCTCTAGTTCGATGAAAGGGGCGATATTTATATTACACACGGGTATAATACCCTGGAATAAGTATGAAATAAAGAATATATCTTTGTCCTACTGCTGGACTATCCCTTTCTACCTCTATACCATCCCTTTTATATTGTTTTACTTGGGATGTATGAAAGGGGCAATTTTAATATTAAAACACGGATATAATGGCCTGAAATTAGTAAGAAAAAAGGGCAGAAAAAAATATATTGCTGTCCTTTTCTTTCTACCTCTGTACCATCCCTTTTGTATGGTTTTTCCTCTAGTTCTATGGAAGATGCGATATTAATATTAAACACGGGTATATAACCCTGAAATTAGTATGAAATGGAGAACATCGCTGTCCTACCGCTGGACTATCCGTTTCTACCTCTGTACCATCCCTTTTGTATGGTTTTCCTCTAGTTCTATGAAAGAGGCGATATTAATATTAAATACGGGTATAATACCCTGTAATTAGTATAAAATAGAGAATATCGCTGTCCTACCGCTGGACAATCCCTTTCTTCCTCTTACCATCCCTTTTATATTGTTCTCTAGTTTTATGAAGAAGTTATAGTAATATTAATCACGGATGTAATACCCTTGAATTAGTATGAAATTAGGAATATATCGTTGTCCTACCGCTCACTATTTCTTTCTACCTCTCTACCATCCCCTTTGTATTGTTTTCCTCTAGTTCTATGAAAGGGGCGATATAACATAGCATTATTTTAAAACTTTTTTAAAAAGGTTTTAATTGGTGTATATATATTTTTTTACTTTCTTGTAAATAGCAATTGCATGACCCCATGTTTAAATTGTTGAAGGCCGTAGTGGGAACTGTAGAAAATAATTTTGACTGTTATTTGCTGGATGGTTGTCTACTGGACAATCATACCCCATCCCTTATCTCAGATTTATATAACCAGGTGGACTAAAAAGTTAATAAATCTTTTCTTCCCTAGGAACTGAATGATGAGAACAATATTTGTGGTCACTGATTTCCCAGTGCATATAACTATGATATAAGGACATACTATAGTAATATACAAGCCCAGACAAATTTTGGACAAATTTTCCATTTTTATTAAACATAGAAAATTTTGTATTCATTCTCATCTATATTTACAACCATCTACAAAGGATAACCAAACACTTATATAAGTTTGGTGATTAGCTGTGTTTGTATATATTTTTTCTGAGCAGTCAAATTTATTACAAATATTCACATTATACATATAAAGTAATAAATATTATTTTAAATCATTCACAATTAACTCTTCCTTAATGGGCTGTTCCATGGCCATTCATGAAAAACCTTAATATTTTTGGGGGGTTGGGGGGGTACCTGTGTCCCCTTGCCGAAGTCATGCAGGACTCAAGTGTAGGTTGTCATTTGGAAAAGAGAATGCTTAATTTCACAATGAAAACATTTTTGAGAAAAAATTCAGCGTGAGGACAGTGGCTATCAGAATTGCCATTATTAACCCATATTACCAAAATAAACCTCAATTTATATAGCCAAGCTACCTTTACATACATTATCCGTAAGAGATGGGTCATTATACATATGACTTGTTTTGTTGGCTATGTCGTGGGATAACAAAAAGAAAACCCATCAAAATTGGACCGAATAATAGATATCTTTCATTTTAACATTAAAAAATCCTCTTTCGGTCCCTTCTTGAAAATGGTCAGGCCTATCATCAAAATAAATCCCAACCTTTATTTAAACTGAGTATCTTTGTGCTGAAATTTCAAATGGAACTTAATAATGTAACAAAATGATTAAATGCAAACTTGACTGTCTACAGACGCTGTGGTTAATATAACCATAACATATTAGGTCTGCAAAAGTTTTGTTTTCGTATAATAAAAAATATAATTCTTAAAAATCTCAACTAGAAGTGACCACTGGAATGAACCCTATACCAAATATTATTTTTGGCACCATAAAGTTCATACGCCACTGTATTTCTTATTTCTCAAGAAGAAGACAATAAATTCCTGTTATACTATGTAATACTTGGAATTTTTATTCACTTCCAATACTTACAGTGTACAAGAAATCTTACAAACATATACAATGTACAAGAAAACCAAAAAAAACATATACAGTTTGGAAGAAAACTAAATAAACATATAGTTTTATACAATATGGTGGTGGGAACTGTAGAAAATAATTTTGACTGTTATTTGCTGGATGGTTGTCTGCTGGACAATCATACCCCATCCCTTATCTCAAATTTATATAACCAGGTGGACTAAAAAGTTCCCTAGGAACTGAATGATGAGAACAATATTTGTGGTCATTGATTTCCCAGTGCATATAACTATGATATAAGGACATACTATAGTAATATACAAGCCCAGACAAATTTTAGACAAATTTTCCATTTTTATTAAACATAGAAAATTTTGTATTTATTCTCATCTATATTTACAACCATCTACAAAGGAATACCAAACACTTATATAAGTTTGGAGACTAGCTGTGTTTGTGTATATTTTTACTGAGCAGTCAAATTTATTACAAATATTCACATTATACATATAAAGTAGTAAATATTATTTTAAATCATTCACAATTAACTCTTCCTTAATGGGCTGTTCCATGGCCATTCATGAAAAACCTT
>JAULBM010310080.1:0-14167 GCA_032357055.1 Geukensia granosissima | reverse complement strand
TTTGCAGTCGAGTTAAAGATGTATTTTTAAAGAATTTATTTCCCTATTTTCACAGTGATCAAACGGACTATATTTGGTGTGTTCTTTTAAGATCTACACCTGTCTCTTAATCAGGACAATTTTTAGCCTTATAAAAAACATAATCCTTAAATGTTCCAGATTTTGAACTTCAAGGAACTTCTTGTTGAGATGTGGTGCAGTCTTTTTTACATGTCTTATATTTCTCGTAGTTATTAAGGTTTTTTATGAAAGTATCAAAAGTACAATGTTAATCAAATCTACCCAGTGAATTAAAAGATAATTCTCTTGTTTTTAATCCATCTTGTGCTACTTTCTGGACAATCTTTGGATCTTTCATCATTAGATAGGCATACTGTTCCACCAACTCCCTTGAATGTCTACCTTCTTCTTTCATTTCATTCCTCTTTGTTCTGCATAAAAAGAAACAACACCTATTGAATTTAGATATGGATGTACAGGCAGCTTTATAAAAAATAGAAAATATATATTCTATTTCTTTAAAGAGGATCGGTAGCACACAACTTGCTTTTTTTTTGTCCAACAAATATGTTATCATCTCTCACACACATTATATAATACATCAATTGACAACACAGTCACATGGCTAGTAAATCATTACGATTATTAGACGAGACCCTACTGCAGTACTTTTCAAGAGACCAATTTGAAAATATGTTCAATATTTTTTAATATTTATGCAAAGACAATTGAACAGGCTGAAAAAGGAGGTTGTAGATTCACTGGCATTCAAATCAGGATATATTAAAGAATAATGACATATTTTGTCAGTATATTTTCTATGAAATTCTCTGAAACAATTTTCATAAATATATATGCTCAGAAATAGCATTACACTCATCTAGAAAATAATTTTTTTGTTCCAATCATAGAGTTTTGGAAATCTTCATACAATTATCATTTACAAATCATGTCGAACTAAATCTCTGTGTTACCTATAAGATTCCTCTAAAGTCTTGTTTTCCACCAGGTGGACAGATACAACTTCCCATCCTGGGCGATAATTTCTGTCCAGGAAAGATCGGTGTGCAATGTCCAACACATCCTGAGCATCTCTACCTTTTACTGTTACACTTCTTAAATTATCTTAAAAACAGTACCAACAATAAGTGCAAGTTTATCATGAAATTATTTAATTGCATTTTAAATCCTAAAATTGATATACTAATTAAATTCAATTTTTATATCTCTAATATTTTTGTAATTTTCACAACTCTCAAGTTTCAAATTTCTCATCATGCCCTGAAATATTAACATTTAGCCATTTTAAGTGTTAAGAATATGATTTTCAATAGCTTACAGTGTAAGATTTCTGTTACCACTGCAGGTTCAATTTAACTTGCAAAATGAGATGTAACCAAATTTGATGTATGAGCAAAAAAAACAACAATCCTACCTTTGGTTTCCTGCCTTTTAATTTTAGGTATGTTAAAGTTGAGATTTAAGATGTCACCCATTTTCTTTCATTTTACAAAGGATGATGAATCCCATTCCATTTTGCTGAAAAAAAAAAAAAACATAACGAAAGAGTTGTCTTCAACAATAAGAATATATTTCTAACTTGTACTGCTGTTAAATGATGTATTTAAAACATACAAATAACATGGTATGATAAGGCTTTTATTTGACACATTAATTGTATACATACTCTACCTATAAACTCAAATACTTTTTTCACAAACTTGTTCAAAAAGCCTATTCGTGAATTTTTCAAGTTGCAATAACTTAAAAACTAAAATTCTGTCAGAAATCCCATAATTCTGCTGATTTTTGTTGAGTGTTTGGCTAAATATATATATACATGTATGCATGCCAACATAGACCAACCAAATAGTGATACTGTATATGATTCTTTACATAAATTATAAGCTGGCAAAAATGTGGCGATTCAAATCAGCATTTAACATTATATTAACATGACAGTAAAACTTCTCTGAGCAATTGTAATAAGAACATGACACTTTATTGATGTAAATTTGATTAGACCAGTTCCACTTTAGGTTTTAGATTCTCATCCAGTCGACCCACCTCAAAATTTTTTATTTAATTTTTTACTCCAGGAAACTAATCTATATGCAGGTAACAAGTTCCTGGTATGATACAAAAACTTTTTACATTTACTTGGTACTGCTGGTCATTAAATGGTGGAACACTCTAAAGGTTGAAAAAAATCAAAAAATATAATGTGATTGCCCAACTAACTTTTGGGGTTGATGTAGATGAAAATCTTACAACTAATTTGAAATGGCCTTAAAATCAGATGTTAAATGACCTCGGATACATTTTTAAAAAGGAAGCATTGTGATAATATATAAAGGTCTAAAATATTGACTGTGGAAAAACTTGCATCACAAAATTTTTTACTAGGTTATCTCCCCTCCATCAGTGCCTTTTCACAAACATGTGAATTATATTTTTACTGACAATAAAGCAGATTCAATTGGTTTTTTTTCTTCCTCAGAAAATGCAGGTCTCTTTTTAAAACACATTTATGATGTTCAAAGTATCAAATAATATTACTAGATTAAATTCTTACAAGAAATCAAATCATAATTCACATATTTTGATTTAATTGTTCATAAATGAGACTTGAATCCATTTCCATGTAGATTAAGCAATATAATTGGGAGATAACTCTCTTATACTGTGTTTTATCTTAATGCTTCTGCTAATAAAATCAGGGACATATATAAAATATGTCCCTGATAAAATGTAGTTTTTAATTCAACATTGTGATTACAGTAGGGCTTTGACTTCTGACTATCCAATTATGTTCTTGTTATAGGGTCACTCTAGTGATAGAGGATTCCATAGTATAGAATTAACATTTGGAGGATAAATCATGTTCACCATTTCATAAAAATATCAATCAATCTATTGTACTTTTTTGGTTTAATTTTGATGAACAAAAAATACTTGAAATCGAAATATTCCAAATACAATTATTCCAATAACTCTACATGTTTTTTTTTTTTCTGGAATGATAGTTAACTGAGTAATGTTCATGGAGTTACTGCCCTTGATTTTGGCAATTCATATTTAGAAAACAAGGAATCAAACATGAAAGAGATGTGATTTTCCATGCAAAAGACCTATTCAAGAATTAAGCTCTGAAATACTCAGTCCTGTATTTTAGTTAATATAAACTTGAGCAGTTAATATTTTTTCAATCATAGTTTTAACTTTACTACCACTGGCAGATTTTTCGGCAGACCGACACTTAATGTTTTTAATTTCCACCTGTTTGCTTAAGAGTGACTTCCAAACCATGATAATTTTTTCAGAATAATTTTTGATTCATAATTTCATGGTTTACAAAATGAATGAGGAGAATTGCCTTCTGTTACTTCCTATGTTTCAAATGGCAAAATAATGTTAAAAACACATGGGAAATAACTCATGTCTCTTTTAAAATCAAATTCTACTGTTGTGATTGTAGGCTAGCTGTCTTTTCTTCTGAAAATTGAACCAAAGGCATCCATGAGCCTGTAATTGCTCACCTGGTTTAGAGAAGGAAGAAAAAGTGTGACATTGCTGAAATAATAATGGGCTATGGATAAATTCTTAAAAGTCTTAACCTAATGCAAATTCTAAAAAATATCATTTCAATTAAATAAGTTGTTTCAAGAGAATATCTTGTCCTATATACACTAAGATGGGCTGCAAACTTGGTTGATACTTAAGCAAATCCAATGCAATGCTTGGCTCAATCCATTCAATGTATTACCTATAGGGTTTTTTGTAAAACAAAGTCTGCAAATGGTGGCCATCTTTGGTGACCGATCAGAATTAATCTAGCACCTTATAAGCATCATTCATGCCTTTGTTTGGTTTTCCATCCACTCAGCTGTTGTTAGAATGTACATGTGAAATGTGAACAGACAGACAGATGCTTGATGCAAAGTGCTGACCAATAACATTAACCTTTTGGGTCAGGTTAGTAAAAAAATAGTTAAACATGTACCATGAAGATATGAAATGTATAAAAAAAATGACATAAACAATGTTGAAAACAACAGCTAATCCCCTCTCCCCTAACACAATAAGCAGTGTAAGCAGAATAACTCTTCATGATACAACTACACACAAAATGATATTGAGGTACTGAATGTGGTATTCTAGATCTGGACCTTCATGCATTTCTTTACCAGTCAGTCAGGGGTTCAAATGACCAAATTGACCTCTGTCTGACATTCTAAATTATTGGCCAGAAGTTTTTAAATAAGCTTAAGAATGAAACTTTATTTCACAAATTACTAGAACATCAGACCAAACATATTTTTACGGGTCATGAGCTTGTGGGACATTAATGCAAAAGGTCATGAATGTAAAAAGGGGAGGTAATTCATTTTGGTGCTGATTCATGAACTTATTAGTTAGCTACTTATTATTACATTCCATAATTATAATATAAAAATAAATTAACTACTTGTTAAGTTATAAGGAATGAAATAGAAATGCAAGTACATCTATATGTTGGTAAAACTTAACCAATATTGGACATGGCTTATAAAAAAGCAAAGATGAACTCTAAATGTTAATGATATTTGCCTTAACAATCATTTTTTAATCCCCATATAAATGGGCAGCCAAGTGTTGTCAATATCATTCAAGGCATTCTTTGAGGTATGTAAAAATTTTACATTTGTTTAACTAGAGCAAACATGCACACATTCCACCCTAATGTACATTATACTATTGTTTTGCTCAATTCATATAACCAAAGTTAATGCATATACAAGATTTGACAGAAAAAACTGCAATTATTGTGAACTAGCATAATCTTAAAGACAAGTATAATCTAAATTTGAAACATGACAATTTCTTAAACTGCTGTGGTAACCAATTGAAGTAGTATGTTAAATTTGACATTGGAGAAGTGACAGGGAAAGGATGTACTCCCACCTTTAGTCCTTGATCCTGAGACCTATATTTGCCCCTAAAATCTGTATTTGACCTCCTGTAAGCTTCAGTCTAAAACTTTATGATAAAAAGATTATGAAATAACATACTCCATACCAGTCCTGGAATTAGCCCTTGAATTACATCGGCCCTTTGAAGATTTTGGCTATATTACATATTGAGAAATGATCAGTTCTTTTCCACATATGTAATATAATATGGGAACAAATTTCACTTTACTCATTATTCCTTCAGAGCTTATACAAGCACCGATATGAATTTAATATTGTAATCCATATCAACCTTCTGCACAGATATGAATACATGTACTAAATTGTAAATCTGTACCAGCTTTTATCCCCATCTGAATACATTATGAAGTTGATTTTTTTTTTCTGGTTTTGAAATGTTAATATTTCTAAATTGCATTACGGCAATTTATGCATAACATTGTTTTATTATTTTATTGAAATTAACATTAAAAACTTAAAATTCATGAACAAAAATATATGATAAATAGATCATTACTTGTCACTTTCCAAAGAAACCCTGGTATTGTCCCTCAAACCATATGGTCCCAAGAGACTGATATGGATATCTCAGGTTGATACCCATGTTGATGTGGAAAGAGTACTTTGAGGTATTTGTGGACAACACCAACATCTTGATGGTGGAAATTCAGAGTTATCTCCACCTGACATTATTTCAAGTCACTTGTACCTATATTAATATGAACATATAATAGACAATTACATACCTTTTGATTCTGTTGAGTGTCAAATTTTTTTTTAATTCTTTTTTTTGGGGGGGGGGATTAAAAGTAAAATAATTCCATTTGAAATTGTGATGTTTTTGTGGTACACATGATGCAATTTTGAACTGTGGTCCATTAGCCATCTTAATACTTGTAATTTTGTTTTTATAAGCAGCAATTTCCTTTCAAAGACAGTTGTGGGTCATAAACAATGTCTGTACAGTGCAATTGACTGACTTTGGTGATTTTGACTCTTTGGTTATTGACTTGTTGTATGTGCATAATGTTATATATCTCTAGCAAATTGATTTTTAAAAATTATTATTTCAATTACTGTTGACAATATTACCTTAATCGTGTTTTAAGACATATATAAATGTTAGTATTTCATAAGAATAAAAATGTTTCACAAAAACAGTTTACCAATCAAGTACACCTTAAAATTTGCTGCAGTAAACCCCCAACTGTATTTGAATGTAATTTCCCTGTTAAAGAAAAAATTAAAATTTTTAAGACACCTTGTTTTTTTTATATGAAATAACTTATGAATGAAACACAATTCTATTCAAATGATTCATTTAAGCATGCATCATGTGTACCACAAAAAATTGGATTTCGAATTGGAATTGGAATTATTTTTTTACTTTTACCCAATCATAGAATTTGACATTCAGCAGAATCAATTGTTCATCATATGTTCAAGTATGATTTTATTGTAATCAAAAACGAAGAAGAACAAGCTATTTGAAACAATACCAGGGGGAGATAACTCTAAATTTCAACCATCAAAATGTTTGGTGTTGTTCACAGACTTAAATGTTCTTAAAATCGGAGCTGGAAAATGAGTTTGAATCCTAGGGTTTGTAACTAGAATTACCAATTTTTAGATGACTACTGAAATTCACAGATGTTTATCCAATATTTTAGGACATGCCCCCTCCATGTCAAATATCTGTAGTATTGTAATCGAAAATAATAAAACTCTGGGTCTAATAATCAAGCACATTGTAAATGGGTTACAATTTCATGAAAAGGCTGACAATCCCCATGGCAATAAAAACATCTTGGACACCAATTTTACACAATATTTAGGTCTGCCATGATGCATGATAAAGGTGGAGGGGTTGAGTATGAGGTGCTTAATTGGAGTTTTGATTGTTGGATTACTTAATTTCTGATTTTTCATTACCATGCATATATCCTGATATAATATGACAAATAAGCTATCTTTTAACCCATGGTAGCAGGCTTGTATTACTATGCCCAACCAATAAGAGAAACAACAAAAGATTTCAATTCATTGATTTTACAGACCTACTCTGGAATCAGAGTAAGATAATACTGGGCATTTGGTCTGGTAATCCAATAGAATTAACTGGACTGAACAAAGCCTAACTTGACTTTTGACATATTTAGAATGTACAATTTGAAAAATTTTCTGGACATTGGGTATAATACACTAGTTTAATTGGACTGAACCAATATTCACTCTGGTATAGTGAACCTCTAAATGACTGTAGAATCTGATATCAATTTTTTAAAGAAACTATAAAAACAGTAAAAACTGTTGAAAAAGAACACTCCAGAAAAAAAGTTTATGCAAAAAGCAGGTGACCCCGGACAGTTGTGTTTGCTATACACAGATTTCCAGTTAACATGGTTTTGTTTTAGACGGTTTTCACTGATATTTTCTCCCTCCTTCTAAGATGCATTGCAATGATGTCATGAACTGAAAACATAAAATATACTTCTTGATCATAAAATTTTTGACAATGAACCCAAGATACAAGTTACAGTCAAACCTCTTTCACTAAAACTATTATAATGGCTTTAAAACTAAGAAACCTTTAACTAATCATTTTGCAAACCATTACGCTGATATTCATCCTTTAAACCATAAAACCCTTTGCAAACCATTACACTGATATTCATCCTTTAAACCATAAAACCCTAATTGATAATGTTTGAGCTACCAGTGTCTAACTTTATGTACAGGTAACTTATTGGCTGCCTCATGAACAATAATACCACATCTCTTTTTTTTTATATAAGAGGACTTTCACACAATACACCCACCATCACAAGATAGGTCATGTTTCATAATGCACCTGAACATAAATAGAATCATTAAGTTATTTCATTTTACAAAGATGTATGTACTAACAGAAAAGATTTCTTAAGAGGTGAATGAATAAGAGGTGAATGCTCTATGCCATCATAGAAACAGCATGATCATGTGTTTTTATTTGTTTTGCATCTGCTTGCTGATAATGAAGGTGCTTTGGGCATGGGCCCCATTCCCTCCCCTTTAATATATATATTTTTAAACATGGTGGTGTTAAAATTACATGCAATTATCCAAGATACACAGAATTAAAAAATGCTGCTTGTTTCTTGTTTTTTAAGTGGGTGAAGGTAGGTCTATTTGATTAGATGGAAGTCCTAAACCAGAGGCTCCAAGGTGCCTTTATCACTCACCTGACCGACTCCTCAGAGACTCCTTAATGGTCCTACCCAGGAGGAATTTTTCTAGAAAACTTTGTTAGAGGGTCAGTAGTTTCACACCAGAGGATTCCAGGAGCATATATCACTACTATTTGACCAAAGTTTAGTTTTGATTGGTTCAGTAGTTTCTGACAAGTTTTTTAAGTGAATTTGGATTTTAAGTTAAACTAAGTTGGACTGTAGTTTAACCACCTTGGTAGGTTCTTTGGGATGCCAAACAATTTTAAATGAGAACCAAATGAAGACTATTCCACTAAAGTTTGGTTGCAGTTGACTGTGTAGTTTCAGACAAGAAGATTTTTAAAAGATATCCCCACCCCACCCCCCTTTTTAGACAAAGTGAGCTAAAAACCTGGAAATACTTGGACAGGGCAAGATATTCCCTTTTATTTCTGACAAAAATAAGTTAAAGTTTTGTCCAAAATTCATCCATTTTTAGGATATTCTTCAAAACTGATTGTTTTTACAATGATTTTAAGATATATAGCTTTGTTAAAAAAAATTGTACTTCACATCCAATAATTATTTCAAAGCTGAACATTGCAATCACCGTTGATATTAAGGTTTATCCTGTAACTATTTTATTTTGAACTACTTTTAATAATTTATTATTATTTGAATGTGATCATTGGTTTAGTTTTTTTAGGTGTTCCAGTTATATAGGTCTAATTTATGTGAACATAATTTATTATGTCTGGACTCAAGATAAATTTATACTGATATTTTTATATCATTTAAAATATTATATTCTTGCATGATCATATAAATAGTTCTTGGTTTTAAGAGTTATCTTTCTTTGTTGTTTGTAAAAACTGTACAGGGTCTGTTGAATTTAGATCTATCTCCTGTATTGGAAGTCTTTTTTCATGCATCAACCTGTTGCCCACAAATAGAACTCAAATTTGGAATAAATTAAAATCAATGAGAAAACTAAGGAACATGACAACTAAGGTCATGCCAAATCAATATCTTCTATTTGTCATACTGCTGCTATTTGAAGACTGAAATGAGCGATCAAAGTTTTAATGTTTATACATTTTTTATCCTTCAAAATGTAATTTTTTACAGGCAAAAGAATTTTCAGATAGTGCCAATAGTGGGTAATAACTTTTTTAAATATTTTTCAATAGTGGGTAATAACTTTTTAAAATATTTTGGAAGAAATACAAATGTAAATAAAAGGGGGGAAGATCCTAAAAGTTGCAAATACTTAACCATTTTTTGTCATCTGATCCTTTCTACATGGTGTTTACTGAACATAAGTTAGACTACACCATTGTTGAATCAGACATATAATACAATTGTATTATATGTCTCTGGTTGAAAATAGCATAAAGTTCGGAGTGCACAGTATTTTTACCTTGAAATTTTGATAATAAAATGGAAAAAATTTTCACAACATGTGGGAATCAAATGAACAATATATTGGTCGTGTGGCCAATAAGTAATGATTTTTGTTTTTGTAATGTTAATGATACAATGGTACACTGGAACATCATGAAATTTACTTCATGTACTTCCTTAAAAAATGTTTAATTGTTATGTAGCACTTGCATTAATGTGTTGGTGCATTTGTTTTTTAAAGCATTACAAATTTAAATTTGACAAAATGACCAAGTGCTACAGGTACTTTTTGGAAAAAAGGCATCGGTATTAATTGAGAGTTTTTATGAATCAAAAATTTAGTTTAGGTTACATAGTATGTACATTATCTTTACGCATGGATACATGTGATCTATACAATTTTCCCGTAATTCCTGCTCTAACAGACAACTGTACAATGCACAAAATTTTCCACTTTTTCTCTGAAAAAAATTTAATACAATTCACCAAACAATGTAATTTTGTGAAAACTTATAACTTGCACAAGTTATCAAAAGTTAATTATACCATGCAAGAAATTTACATATCATCCTGACACTTTTTGATTGTAAAATTATTTCTTATGTAAAAGAGAATGCATACACAGAATGATATAAAGCAGTAAAATGTATGATGTACATCAGTTTATATCTGGTTTTAAAGAATATATGTTTTAAAACTACAATGAATACTCACATACAGTCAAACACACATTACAATTTGACTGGATGATGTAGCCTTTAACAATTAAATTAAGCATTCACATTGGGATGCAGGTATAAAAGATTTAAAGTATTCCATTTTCATTAATTCATTTGTAGAATAATCTGTTTGATACCGTTTATCAAGAATGCTTCAATGCCAATTCATTACATTTGTAAGATGAATGCAGCATTAATTCAAACTGATACACCAGAGAATATGCAACATTTAGTTAGGTAGCAAAATGGTGAAAGCAACACCATTTCAATCCTGTTCAAAAGCTATCTAATTATTTCATGACAGAATTCAAAGATACCAAAGGGTAAACAGTTTAGTGTAAATAGCCGAGAATAAATTCTGCACTTGATTATTACATACAGTTCAAAAGATAACTGTTATTTTACAAGAAATACAAAAACTTTGTATAGCAAATTTGATATTTTATTGCTTTTCATACAACATATTAAATGTACAGTACATTTTTTCAAAATACAATGTAAAAACATGAGATTTATTGTGTATTGTGTACCTGAGATAGTCATGCACATGTAACAATTATCACTACAAATATGTCACCTTTGAAATAAAATTACAAATCAAATCAGCAAAATGTGTCAATCCAATTCAAATAGATTAAAAACACAGAATTACTGATATAGTCTGTTTGATTTTAAGTCAAATATTGACATAAAATGCACATTTTATTGAAAACACATCAATTATTATATAATATACCATGAATATGTCCTTGAACACAAAAACAAATCTATACATATGGATTAATGTTGTAAATCAAACAATTTTGAATTCCACTGAATATTTACAAAATCTTTGTTGTGTGTTGTCCATGTTCATTCCACGGGATACTTTCAAAAGCCTCAGTCTGTCTTCTTATGTAATGTATGCGTCCCATTCTCACCAGCTTTAAACTGGCACGCTCTCTTCCATCGTTTTCTTTTATCTCCTTGGCTGGATCTCAAACCTGGGTGAAGGTCAATTTTGCTGAAATTCTTCGATCTTCTGACTTCAACACAAGACTGGACGTCCATTCGTCTCTATATACCAAAAATTCAATTCAATCCCTTAAATCAAAAACTATAAATTTAACGTGTTGATTAAAATAATAAACGTGTTTCGATCCCATCGGGCCTCGATTACAGCGCTAAAATTTTGCGTCCACCGAGTGCCCGACAGTTCGCTAACAGATTACCCAGTATAGTCAGTGCCTTAAAAATTTTAATTCCTCCATTTTCCCTAGTTCATACTTACAAATAAAATAAACTGACTGGACCTTCTTTCTGAAAAAGAAACAAAACGTGAAGAGTGTTTACTTCTTCGCAGACTTTGTTCGTGAATATAAATGGCTGTCTGGTAAATCAACCAATCAGCAATCAGCATTCAAGTATTTGTCTCAATGCTATGTTAGAGTAACTTCCCTTTGGCCTATATACAAATAAATATAAATTTTATTAGCACAAACTCATCAATATAACAATACTATATGGTTATGGCTCATAATCTATGTAATGAAACAATTGCATTATTCATATGGAAATGAATGATGTAATCAACATAAAATCAGCGCACCACATTGCTTCTTATTTCTAAACAATCTATAATTTATGAAGATTTTAGTTTTAGAAAAAATGCTGAACTATTATTTAACGTTCATTTTAAAATTTTATAAAAATTGAAGTTATCATACATGATGTTACATTTAATTTTTGAAAGCAAAGTTAGGCGTTTGGATTGAAACTTTTACAATGTAATAAAAATATTATTCGTTTTCAATTTGGCCTTCATTACACGTTTGGCATATTCATTTTTTTCTAAATTAAGGTGTCTACCTTTTTCAACCATTAAATTGTGAGCACTTAATCTAAATCTACTGAACGCTGCTCTCTCTTTAATACATTTTGGGATATCTACATATAGTGGGTTATAACCTTCAACGTGAATATTCCTAAATAACGTTAATTTAGAACACTCATTAATTGTAGTATTTTGGTATATGTAAAAGAAAAAGGATAAATCAAATACAATATGAAACAAGTAACATTTAAACATAAAACCAACGACATCCACATTATAGGTGCCTGACTTCGAACGGGCACATAAAGCATGCAAATTATAGCTTAAATGATATTTTCTTTATAAATGATATGCTGTTTGATGACATATTTTATGCTTTGAACAATTCCATTATGTGTTTAGAAATATGAATACAAATTACCAAGAATATTTTAGAATTCTTACTGGAATTCCAAGTGAATGGAAGACACAGATTTCTGAAGACAAAAAAAATGGATAAGATTGAAAATATATATGTAGAAAGACAAAAATGAAAAATAATGTCAAGATTTTTATAAATTATTGATATAGGTATAATGTGACAACCAGATAGGGGAAAGCAAAAAATGGGTTGACAATTAATACCCAAGAGTATATTTATTCCGCTACCTTTGGATAACCAAAAAGAAAAAAATGCAAATTTCCAATATAAATTTATTACATAATATTGTGGCCAATAACTCGATTCGTTAAAAGAATCTGAAATATATTTTGTAATAAAACAAAAGAAAGTTTGATACATATTTTGTGAGAGAACATATATGTAGAAAAAATAATTTGATTTTATTTTTAAAATACTGGAAAATATGGGGACATACTGTGTTGATTTTCTTCAAAAGGTATTATTTTGGAATTCAAAATATTCTGGATGCCGGTAATACCGTGAAATATGTTCGCCTGGATTTAGTAATACTTTAATATGCCAAAGAAAAGGTACTATTCGAGTGCCAAATAAAAATGTTTCGATAGCTAGTAGAACAACAATTTATGAAATGTTAACAGAAATTGGTTTCGATGTAATTAATTGAATGGACATTGTTAATACCAAAAAGACAATGTTTAAGTATCTTAAAAGTAATGTTATTAAGGTAAGTCCATGATAGTTTAGGTCCCTTTTTCATCAATTTTCTGCAAGTGCACCCAAACATAAAATATATCTATATTTTTATAGACTTTCACATTTACCTCACATATCTGTTATGAACAGTATATGTATACATTCGCAGATGTAGATAAATTTTATCTTTCAAACTCCTCAGCTATTATACATTTTATTTCAACTTATATCAATAATTTATCTTTAATTCTTAACCCTGTCTTCAATCTGATCAACTATTCCTGATTCTGGTTATACTATGGATTATTCAGTTCATTCGTTTGTTCAAGACTTAAAAGGGAAAACCATTTGAATTTACGAGGAGGGGAAGTTGTCGCACAGCGGGTTTATCATCTTATTTTATTATTTTACGGCAAAATCACTATTTAAATTCAACTTGCTTTTTGCATTCATCTTGCAGGGGCCGAGTATTAATTTCCCAAATCGTCCTGGCTCGTCCTGGAAAATCAAATCGGTGGCCCTTTATAAAACAATGGTAGTTTAAAAGTGTTTAATATGTTATTTTCAAACAAAGAATTAGTACAAATAGATAAGTGCAAGACGGAGGAGTCATTGTCATTGATTATAAAAACTTGACATCTTGTTACAGAATGCCATTTCGCAACTGTTACAGTTTCCTATTTTCTTCACTATGACATATTTTTCTATCGTTTATACCTTAAAATAGACACACACATATGTAACAAATATTTTGTCAAAAAACAGGCACTTCAAGATGATTGCAGGGTATATGTACTAAACTTGAACATGCCATAAATAAATATCAAACACAATTAAATAAAAGATTATCATAAGAGTGTGTCAGTAAAAAGAAGTCTTCCGATCTGATAAAAGTAGAGAATGTAGAGATCTCGAGAAAAAGGACATTGGCCACTTTGCCCTGATAATATTTCATTCGATTTAATTACAGGTGATGGTTATTTATAGATCGATAT
>JAULBM010310070.1:0-14167 GCA_032357055.1 Geukensia granosissima | reverse complement strand
CCAGACGCCAATCCACAGAAAAAGCAAGCTTTGTTCATAGTCATTGTAGAAGACCCAACACTCTGTCTTGTCATCTTTCTACTTGATTCAGAGTGATCACCACTCATTTCTTTTCTCTTTCGTTGTTCATATCGATCAATCTTAAGTTCTGCAAACTTGTTTCTACACGTTTTGTGCCATTTTGCGCAATGTTGCTGTAAAGTATCCGCTATACCATTTCCTTCGTCAAGACAATTCATATTGACCTGCATTGGAAACCAATCCAGCAATCGACATCGTTCAAGATTTGATTCTAGAGTATGATATCCTGTTCCAGCTGTTATATCAGACCGTCTGCTGTTTGCAGGACACTGAAGATCTTCTGATGTACTCTTTTGACAAAATATGCATTGTTGCCAATCAATATTTTGGGTGTCTGAAGATGTTATCAATTCTGGATCTGTGATTTTAAATCTTTTTGACATTTTTAACTTTCAAAATACACGAAAATTGGAATCTCTATACCTGAAAAAGACAAAAATGATAGTCAATGCTTATTTCGACATAATGACTATATTTTATATCAGATAGAAGCGCATAGTTATAAGTTTTGCTTGTAAATGACTGAAATAATAGAAGATTTCAGATGAAATTTGGGTAATTCGGCGGCCATCTTGAAAAAATCCGCCATATTGAAGATACAACTTGGGTCCATAGCTAGGACTACTTTCATGCCAAGTCTTATGCTTTAATCATCAAACCCACATTTTTTTCACCAATCTGCCTGACTAAATTAGTTTCTTTTACTTTAAAATTATATATATATATAATCATATATAATTATTATTATATATATTATTTTGAATTATACAAGACGATGTACCTTTTAAGGTGCCAAAACCTTGAGTGCAAATTTAGTGAGAGGAGGTTATAGTGATAGACTCTTAGTATATTGCTCACAATACAATGATATTTCGCTACTTTTGCAAGACACTCTCTTCTTTTCACATTGTGCCTATTTGTAAAAATAACCTGGAATAGCCCAATTTAAACAACAACTAGGCGGGAAATTTAAATCTTTACAATATACCATTAGCGGGTCATTTAGGTATTGAACACACCAGAGACCGGATACTCCAGCATTATTTTTGGCCAGATGTTTTTGAGGATGTTTCAATTTATTGAAAATCTTGTAAAGTTTGTCAGTTAAGTAGCTCGAAAGGTTAGTCACCAAAAGTTCCTTTATTAAGTATACCGCCTATAGATGTACCTTTCCAGCGCATAGCAATAGATTTTGTTAAACCAATGCCAGTTATAGACATTAAAAACTGGTTTAGTTTAGTTTCTTTTATCCAGAAGCTATTACTTTAAGAAATCAATATGCAGAAACTGTTGTTGAGTCTTTGATGTGTATTTTCAAAATAACCTGGAATCAGTTAATCTCGTGCCTCCAAGTAGCTACACCAATGGCTGGAGGATCATGGGTCAGCTAGGGTAACTATTTATCAGCCCAACTGTCAGCCGTAAAATTTATCAATGTTTTTTCAGAAATTTTATGCTAAAGCCCTGATAATACGGATAGGCTATGAAAAATTGCATTTAAAGTTGCTCCAAAAGTCGGATTTGGCAGAATTTGCTGCATTTGCTAAAATTCTAACGTACTGTAAATACAGAAAGGCTTCGAAAAGTATTTCACTTAGTAGCTGTCCCTGCCGCCGGATTTGGCCTCCCATTTCGATTTGTTTGGATTTGAGTGCTTCTATTGCTCTGTTTAGAACTTTTCCTTACTAAGATTATGTTTTCATGCTACTTAAGAGAGGTTACTCCTTGAAATGTACATAAAGCATGCCCAAAATTCTCTATATTTATTCTACATTGGTAATTTTGTATTTTTTACTTCTTATTTCGATTTGTTTGGTTTTGAGTTCTTCCTTTAGTATGTTTTGATCTCGGACTCCCTATGTTTTGATTCTAACGCTACTAATGAGAGGTTACTCCTTGAAACGAAATATATTGATTGATTTTTGGGTGCTTAACGCCCAATGGCAAATATTTCATGCATACGCAGGACGAGAACAAGATCAACAATTATCAATATCGAAAACGGGATGGGATTGAACACAACAGGACAACGGTTTTTTACTGCCACTGGAAAAAGTGAGTGATGGGTAGGAACGTAAAATTTAGCCTTTGTATCGGTATTAACCTGCTCTTTTTCGAAAACTACAAAAGGGGTCTTTCACGTGCAAGGAGCGTGGCACTCTTCAAACACGTCACCCACTTTGTTCTACGACCAGGCTTTCCGTATCATTACCTGGCAACCCCCATCGAGAGGCGCCTCCCCTATCCGCCACCTTGGGGTTCGCGCTGGGTCAGCTTTGTGGGTTGATCCCTGGAAACCGCTCCGGTGGAATGTATAAATTTATTCAACATTGGTGAACTTGTATTTTATATTTCTTACAAACGTATACACTGATCTATCTATAATATAGGCTAAAGATGTTCTTATTGTTACTGGATTAAATTTGTAATATATAAAACTTATATGTTAAATATAAAAATAAGAGATGTGCATGATTGTCCATGAGGCAGCCACCCACCAAAATAACAGTAGATTTTAAACTTCTACATGTCCCATTACGGCCTTTACACACAACAATGAACCAGAGTCCATACCATAACGGAAGCTGTAAAAGGCCCCTAAATACAAAATGTGAAACTATTCATAAAACACGACAATCGACTTAATCTACTGAAAAAAAATGGTGAACAAATAACAATAAAAACCTGCTTTTTAAAACATTAACCTGTAAATTGATATCCTTGACGTTTATCGTGTCTATATTGTAGATAGATACCTTACAATTTAAAGAAACTAACTGGGGAATTTCCTCAATTTTTTATTTAAAGAGATTTTAATTCCCATTATCAAATGTTTTTGTTTGATTAACTCTCAACAACATGCATGTTAGTTCAGCGTTTTTAAGCATGTGACCTGATCACATATATGCACTCAAGTTATCACGGGTATGGTGAATGAACGTATATCAAAGAAAATAGACCGCCTCGGTGTGTAATGGTTAGAAGGATTGCCGCAAATGCGGGGTCGATTCCCGACCGGGTCAAATTAAAAACATTAAAATTTATATTTATTCCTTCTTCGCAAAGCACGTAGCATTTAGGAGTTAGGGTAACGACTGGTGGGCCTTGAGTCTAAATTATGTGTTTGGGTACCCGCGGACTGTTGCTTTCGTGGGGAGGCACATTAAAAATCCGGTTCCGCGGGTCGGTCTAGTACAAAACAGGGTTCATTCATCGTCACTCATTATTAACAAGCTCTCGTCCTGAATATGCATAAAATATTTACCACTGGACGTAAAGCAACATTCAATCAATCAATTAATCATATAAACCTGATAACGTATGCATTTAAGGTATAACGAGTATGGTAAATGAACGTTTATCATTATCTCTTTGCTTGGTAATTTTTGTTTAGAATTAGAGAGAAGCAGCTGCAAATTACAAAAATTCTCTGAAATAGCTATGTACTAGGAAGTGTATAAAATATAGACAGAATGGTTTATTTACCATCAATTCACTACCTAGTTATTTTAACATCTTTCCTTGTGTAAATATGCATTATTATTCAAATAGACCTTTAAGTGAATTTATATATTTGATAGCATTTGATGGACCCCGTTTGATAGATACCTGACAACTCATGCATTTATTTGAGACTGCATGCCCTCCTAGCGGATAAACGTTCCAATTAGTGGAAGAATAGCTTCAAATGTTTCACCATAAACGCTGTTCATGACCAGAAATTTTATAAGCAGCATTATTTGAACTATGAAAAAAACCAAACACAGTTAAAACACGAAATATTATTAATTGAATAATTGAATGTTGTTTAACGTCAGTCGTCAAAATTTCAGCCACATCGTGGCGGGAACAAACATTATATCTAAACAAGACATACAGTGAGCAAAACTCATAAAAGATATCCTCCCAAAGTTTCATTGAAATCCATTGAAAAGTTTAATAGGAGATGCGTTGGCGGACGGACGGACGGAAAGATAGACAGGCTGTTTCCAATATACCCCCAAACTTTGTTTGCGGGGGTTCCGGACGGACGGAAAGATAGACAGGCTGTTTCCAATATACCCCCAAACTTTGTTTGCGGGGGTATTATAAAACAAAACAGTTAGGACCAAACTCATAAAAAAGGAATAATCATGTACTTACATATAAAACAAATTTATAATAAGATATCGAGATTTCACCAACTCTCATAGCTATTATTTGACCTAATAATGCAAGCATCTTTCATATTCTGTAGTCTAGTTTTTTTTGTTGAACATCGTCAGAAGACTGTCTTACGGGATGTCAGTATTCCTGAAGTCATTATACTGCAGCTGGAACAATTGCTTTTGATGATGAACTATTCCACTTTGTTTCATGTTTAAATCTTTAACTTTTTATAAATATGAAGAATCATTTCTTATTTTCCATAAGTTCGTTAAATCATGTTATCTCAGTCTGTATATTTGTATTTTTCTGCATACTATGTATCGACTGTTAAAATTAAATATAAAGCAATTGTCTTTTTTTAGGTTTGTGTTATGCCGTTTTGTCATACCACTGTCCCAGGTTAGGAGAGGGCTAAGTGCTCAGAAATAAGTTACACCCCGCCACATACTTTATAGGCCTGTTCGACTGAAACCTGTTGTCACAAGTCGTTCTTTTTTCGTTTCTGTTTCTTAATTTATATTAAAATGAACATATATACGGTAAATACCAAAGAGACTGCACTCCAACCTCGAGGAAAAAAAGAGTAATTAACAAATCTAGAAGTCTACAAAAGGCCTTCAACAAGAGTTAAAATACTGAAATGTATATTAAATTAGCCATTTTTGTTACATCTGAATAAAATCTCATTTTAATTTTCTGGTCGTT
This sequence comes from Geukensia granosissima, assembly GCA_032357055.1. NCBI lineage: Eukaryota > Metazoa > Mollusca > Bivalvia > Mytilida > Mytilidae > Geukensia > Geukensia granosissima. The sequence continues at coordinate 9,232 of JAULBM010310070.1, read as the reverse complement.
TACAGCTTGACTATAACAGATTTGCCTATTATTGAAGGTCATTGGGTAATCTGTAGTTGCTTGTTATTTATATGTCCAGATGACTCTATTATAAACAATCATCCCATATCTCTTTTTTTTTAAACATAAAATCAAATATTCAGCAAAGGATCAATATATGGCGTCTGTTAAAACATCTTTACCAGGAAGGAAAAGGTATGATACATGTGATAAGGCTTTTATCTTCACAATTTTATATCATGTTGCGATTCTATTTTAGAATCCCCAAAAGATGGCGCAAAAGGATATTTATCGTAACATTGGCTTTGGTGTTTAATCTATAGAGAATGTAGAAATACTAAAATAAATGTTTTTTTACGTTGTAAAATTGAGTTTCTTCTATTTTAGCGTAATTATGCGGTTGGTTAAATTTTAGTTATATTTTAAACCCACTATTGGTTAAATTTGAGATTTTTCGCGCATTCCAATTGATTGATTAAAAACACTATCTCTAGCACGAAGAACATTCTGAATTTCTGTCTGTGAGTTACTAAAAACTTAAGCCCCATTCTTGGCATGTTTCAGGAATTTCTTTACTGAAAACTAAATTTGATTACGGATTGTCACAAGCGTTGTCGTTCGTATATACCACCATTGACTTTATCGGTAATATTTTCTTTTGTAGCCGGACAAAAATTTTCATTTTTTATGTATGAACTCCTTTTAAGGTAAGAAGTGTTTGCACAAAATTCTGTATTTTCCCTTCGTGTTGTTTTCTTAAACCGCTATGTATAAATTGGTCCACCGTTATTTACCTGCGCAGATTCGGGCCGTAATTTTTGTCAGTGTAGCGTTGCGCAACTCCACATGAGGCCAGTTTACAACAATGTTTTCCCCTGCGAAACCATGGATATGCAGTTAACCAAAACAAATGGGGTCCCCCAAAGAAGGACTTCAAAACTACGTTTTTGTGGTTATATTCTTAGGAGAAACAGATTCTCCCTCCGCTGACAGTCGATTAAGGAATATTTCTCCACTCTCGATAGTTCAATTTTTAAATTCTTAACTTTAAAATCTTAACTATCTCGAGTGGAGAAATTCAGTAACCGTCTGTTGGCAGAATCTTTTATTCATAACAAAAATATTTTATTAAACTGGTAAGTCTCATCCAATTTAAAAAAAAAAAAAAATAGCTGAAATTTACTGCATAATCAAAATAAACTGTTGACGGCTGAATTTCGTAATCATGGGTCATTTTTTATTTAAGCAAATAAGAACAAGTCTAAACACCTATGGTGGGCAAGATGATTCTACCGGTTGAGAGATATGAAATTTCAAAAAAAAAAAAGTAAATGAGGTTATATATAAGGAGAAATAATAGAAAACAAGAAAATGTAAACAGTTTGTGTCTGTATAAAGTTTACTATTGATAGGTCTGCATATGGTTTGCAACAAATTGCTTTTTTTCATTAGCTTGTTAATTCGACAGAGAAAAACGGCTTTAAGTATACTGTATTTCTGTTTCATATTGTTATTTTTGGCATTGAAAAGTTAAATCTATAATTGGAACTAATCGTTTTATTTTGGAGTCTTGCTATTTTGTCTATATTTACCCTCTCGTAATTATTAATAACTATAATAAAACAGTTTGAATGCAACTTATAAATGGGTAATAATTATACTACCCAGCCTTACATTGTTTGTATACATGGCTCTTCAATTAAATTTTATACATGAATAAACCAAAATAGAATAATATACCTATATTTAGGTAGATTTTGCTATTTATAGAACTGCTGACATTTAAAAAAAATACATAGATCTTATCACCCATATAACAAGACTACCAAGGTGAATTACCGTTAAGGATATAAATATCGCACTGTCTGACATTTGATAAAAATAATGATTACCAAATGGATGAGGGTTTACTTTAGTGTTCTTGAAGAAGGTTTTGACTGGTATAGAACAGTTATTGAAAAAAAAAAAATGATTGATTGATTGTTAACGTCTAGTAGCAAATATTTATGCATATTCAGGACGAGAGTGGAGCATGAGTTGCTTACCCTCCAGGAACACCTGAACTCACAGTTATGTTTGGAGGGTTTGTGGTACTATAACTTAAGTTTTCAGTGTAGTGCTATGTGTAATTTTTTGCTTTTCGTTTCTTTTTTTGTTGGATTGATTTGATAAAATATTCTTACTTCTCCGGGAATGAATCTTTCTATTTAAATGGGAAGAATAAATTTCCTCTTAAATTCTGAATTATAAATTAAATTTCCAATATGTATTATGTGACATTACAGGAATGATTTCGGTGAAAAACAAATTTAGTAACACACCAAAATAAATTGTTTAAAGGAATTTGAATGATAATAAAAAAATACGTTGACCTCTTCTCGGATTGACGCTACTCCGGATTTGAGATTAAGGATTCCACGACCCGGGTGTTGCGCACAGGACAGGGGATGCTTACCATTACGGAGCACCTGATTCCACTCCTGTTTTGTAAAGGGTTTAGTGGATTCGAAGCTTTGTTCTTTTGTTTACGTTTTATCCTCTTTGGACTATGCACTTTTGACCTCTCGCATGGGTATTCTACACTGGACTCATGAATATTGGCAATTTAATTTTCATCACACACACATGAAGGCTTTTTTATTTGTATGTTTAATTATTTGATTCGGTGTTAGACGCCATTTTCAACATTAGATTAGCCATATAATTGCGGCATTCCGTTATTTGATGCAGAATCCGTAGAGTATTCGTTGAAAATCAACGATCTTGAAGAGATAACAGAAAAACAATATCACATGGTTGAAGCATCGACAGTCGAATGAACCTTTTTGAAGGATATCTTGGATATGCATAAAAAATATTTTTTAAATTTGCTCTGTTTTTTACCTTGTTAGCCTTTCAATATCATTTTTCTATTATTTCGGTCTCTCCCTGTACTTAAATATATCACGTAAGGAAAGGCCCAGATATAGCTATTTTATAACAACAGTATTTACATGTTCTACTTAATTGATTTATGGAATAAAAAGCCGAAGAGTGTGACATGAGCACATAAAAACTATTTCGATCTCACCATATATTCTTTAGTTATACAAAGTCAGGCTCCCACATGATGTTTTTTCGTGTTTTTTCTTTGTTTGATTAGGTCATTGCTGACGGTAATTAGTTCAGTTTGGTGTGATTTTTAATATACAAAATTACAAATGTTGAATGAATATTGAGAATTTATGTATGCTATATGTACATTCCAAAGAGTAATCTCTCATAAGTTGCATTAAAACCGAAATTTAGGAAGCCCCAGATTCATATGTAGCAAAAGAAGTATTGAAATCAAAGCAAATCGAAATGGGAAGCCAATTCCGACGCCAGGCACAACTAATAATTGCAATTCTTTTCGAGGCCTTTCCGTATTTTAAGTGCCTTAGAATTTTAACAAATGCAGCAAACTTCTGTAAAACATTGATTGATAAATTTCATGTCAGACAAGTCTGACAACCAGGCTTGTTAATACCCTCGAGGACATGATCCACCAGCAGAGGCATCAACTGAGTGGTTTCAAAATCGAAATTATCAATGTTGATTAGATATGAAGAATTAAGGTATGCTTTATGTACATTTCAATGAGTAATCCCCAATCAGTAGCATTATAACCAACATCAAAAAGGTCCAAGATCCAAACATAGCAAAACAAACAAATTGAAATGGAAAGTCAAATCATATGTCAGGGACAACTACTAAGTGCAATTCTTTTAGAGGCCTTTTTCATATTTTTAGTGTTTTAGAACTTAAACAAATGCAGCAAATTTTTTGGCAGTTAATCGGCTTCTTTTTATTGTATTATTCAAGATTTTTAAAGATCAATAAGTTTATATTATTTGAATATTGTTAATTTTTCTTTTTTACTCATTAATTATTAGTTAGTATCCAAAAAACAGGCACTTTGCAAGAAATATTTGAATATCCTACCAAAATATGATCTTTGATGTGTTTACAACGCGTCTTGCATTTGTAAGCGATTTTAATATATATAACAAACCGTCAGTGCAGAAGTACTTAAACTTTGTCTTTTCCCTAATATAAACATTGGTGAGTCAATACCTGTTGCGTAATAAAAAGGGATTTCAATATATATGGAAACTATTGTATTAGTCAGATGTGTAACTTAAACTTATGTTTATAATATAAATTGGACTGATATAAGTTTTCACACTTATTGTCCATATCACGCAAAGTCAAGCCTGTATTTAGAGGTCAATTTGGTGACGGAGAACCGCGGCTTTATTAAATCTGGTGATCTCAGAAAATAGGAAAATATGTCATTTTTTGTTCATTTTGTTTCTGTTTATTTAATTAGATTTGTCTGGCCTTTGGACTATTCAGTTTTTTCTCATATGTACTCTGCACAGGACTTCAAAACTTCAAGCAATGGGAAAACGAAATCAGACTTTCCAGACAAGTGTCTGCGTAATAGAGGTTAACGTTTAGGCAGGAATGACTGTAGTTACATTATCAATATCAATTTTGTTTAAGATTTTTGTTGTGTCAACAGATATGAAAATAAAAAAACCCCCAAAGAATCATTCTACGCCATTACCATTAACTATATGCATATGAAGATATAAGTTACTTGGGCATAAGATGAATGCTGATTCCGTTAACTAATGTTTTCTTATGAATATTGAGAACTAATTTTTGCTGTACATTTATTACAAGGAGTAACCTATCACCAGAAACATGAGAAACATAGTGTATGAAGAGATGCAATCAATAAAAAAACTGTTCCTCGTGAGATAATATATGCTCAATGCATTAGGATAATATGTAAATGAATGTTCATGTATGTGATAACATTTTTTAGTCTTGTTGTTCATTTAAGTGAAATAATAAAACATTTTCCGTCAGTTATTTGTACAGAATGTATAGAGCTCTCAGTTTTTTCTCAAAATTTTTCAATAACAAGTATACGTCTTAAAAACATATGTAAAATGTTAAAGACAGATGCACATTATCCTTATGCCTAAAACTGGCGAAAGTGATATTTTTCAAAACATAACATTAATCTTAATTTGACCAAAATGTTTTCCAGAGAACTGGCAAAAAGTGTTTTTTTTTCAAAATTCAAAATTAGAGCAAAATCGTGAGGTAGTTTTCTCAATTCATCAAGCCTGATGGTAATGACAGTATTGTTTCAATTATTCTATAAGAATAATCTTGGGGCACATTCATCTTTCCATGAAAATTTTGTAATTGGCTAAGTGTCCTAGAGAAGGGTATAAAGAAAATTGAAAAGTGCATTTTGCATTTATTTTAGAAACTTTAACATGAGCTGGTCTTAGGATGCTGCGTAGCATGTATATAACACCAAAAACATAATATTTAAAAAACCTAGTGAGTATATTATTTTTTTTTATTATCAATATTGTGTACTTGTTCAAAAATAATCTTCCAAAAATATTATCCACAATTTGGACCGAGAGTGCAATCAAATCAGTTTGGAAACAAAAACGAAAACTATTTAGTCAGCACCATTTCCTTTACATTTTTGGAAATTTATAAAATACTTTCTTCTAAAGATATCAGCAACTTAACCCTAAGAAAACTGTTGACCCAGTTGGTGTTATGACTGTAAAATTAAATATCATAAACAGCAACTGTATAGATTGTGCATTGTTGTTTATTTAAGTATACAAACCGATTATATATATGTTTGTGATCACTATTTATACTTCTTTGATCAAACTGCGAAAATTGTTTTTACAATTAAAATAATTATATTCTTTATGCAATGTTGCTGGGTAAACCCTGTTAAAACTGAAAGTCATGAAGTCGTATACATATTTTGTAAAATTCCAATTAAATAACTTGATTTATAAAAATGATAATTAGAATTATACACGCAAATATAGAGAATTTCATGATCATTTGTGAGGAAATACTTTATAAATAGAATATTTGGGGATTTTTCAGAAATCTGTAGGCTGACATTTGGTCTAAAATGTTTGTGAGCCCCTTTTTGGAAAGACTCAATTCGCAATTGATTGATCAAACACATGAGCAAATTATTCGATTTTGTAAGACAGTAACTTAAAATTACCAACAGGTTCTAAAAAGGACCTTTTCAGAAATGCAACGGAATTCTAAAAACGACACTATTCTGGTAGAAATGTCGATTTACGAAGACGCTGAGATTGCGCAATGCTTTTTACGAGGACGGAAGTTGTTTATATGATAATAAAAAACAGACCGGCATACTATGTTTACTTTCAGGCTTAAAATAAGATTACTTTAAAAACTGAGACTCCTGTGCAGTAATCAAATTATGAAAACATATTATATTTGACTTGCGAATTCCCAGTCAAAAAATTACCTTCAATTGATTGATTGAATGTTGCTTAACCTCCACCTGCAAATATTTATTGAAAATTCAGAATAAGAACAAGTTATCAAACAAAAGATCATAAATGGGATGGACAGATCCGGGAAATTTTTTAGCATTCTACTCATAACGAGCTGTTGCATTGAAGTCTTGCTGAAAGCGTCGCATTCTCTCAACACAGTGCCGACGGATTTACGTAACCGGATGATGTTTGTTGATCAAATTTATACATCCCGCCCATAAGTGGACGCCACTTTAGGAGAAGATCCCGGCTACTGTCGAGATGGTCGAGTATATATACATCTCACACAACCAATGGACCCCCTTTAGAAGGCCTTTTACCTGTAAACCGATATACCGAACGACCTATTCGGGGGGATCTTACCCTTATAAGTAAACAAAGTTTCTGCAAACAATTTCATGTAAAATTCTCATAATGACGTTGAATACTCAGATCTTAAACTAATAATTTAAGAAATCTATTTAAGTTATTGATCGCAAACAAAAACATTAAAACCTACTATTGACGTCGAATATATTGAAGTAGGTTCCCTATCTCTCATTGTGAGTTATCGATTCTCGCAGTGCAAGGATCAACTCTGTAGGAGAGGTTTTCCAATACGTTAGACTAAAGATACATTAAACAAATGTTTAATAACTATTGTGAACTTCGCTATGGTGTATACGTGTTTAAAAAAATATCTCTCACCAGCGACAATCAAAGCAGCAGAAAGGACAGCCTTGATCCAAAAATAACAGTAGAAAAATTCAAACAAATCTAACTATGGAGACTGATCCAGCGGAATTGTTTAGTCTTAACATATTTTATTTCATTTAAACAAAATTATATTTTACTACTATAACTTAACTATAATTTACTACGTAAGATGTTTATAATGTGCAATACAAAGAAAACTTTAAATGTGAAAATCGGCAATATGATGACAGTCTTTTAAGGGGCAGGAATTGCTTACCCATACAGACCAAACGAGTTTTTCCGCAGTGTTTTCTGGCCGTATATTACACAAAAAAGGAAGATCTTTGTTAAAAAGATACCATATCCGTTAAAAGTTTTATCTAGAGGTCCAACACAAGGTCTTCAACAAGTGGGGAATCAATTTTTCTTGTGACGAGTTCTATATCGTCCTAACAAATTAAAACTGTGTATGTCAATGAACCAACTTTTCCCCTAATGTTACATGTTCCGTTTTTAATTTTCTATGTTGTGTGTTTTCGTGTTGTCTTTTGTCTTTGTCTTGTTTCGGGGTTTGCCATGGCAACCGAAATATCTTTTGTTTGTTGATTATTTGACCTTCTTTTTCTTTTTTCTTTCTTTGAGTTAAATACTTAAGTGGCTGATCAACCATACATATTTAAAATTATCTCATGGACACTGATGCCACATCTATTTTTATATTAAATGATGTTAGTGTAAACATTGCTCAATACTGTCAAGTTTGAGTTCAGTGTAGAATACCCATGTGAGAGATATGAAGTGCATGACCCAAAGACAAGACAAATATGAAACAAACTAAACGATAAAACGAAAACAAAAGGATGAAAGGCTTGGAATCCACGAACTCTTTTACAAAACAGGAGTTGGATCAGGTGCTCCAGAAGGGTAAACGTTCTCTGTCTTAAATAAGAGATAAAATCGAAAAAGTGGAAAAATAATATTTTGTATTGTATAGTAATGAAAATAAAAATATGATGTAAATGATAATATCATCAGCGGCGGTTGAATTAAAGTCCTTATGACGAGCTCTTAATTGCCCTACTAAAAACTAAAGCGTTCAATTACCCGCAAAATACCCAAATAGTTATAAATAAAACAATTGAGGTCAAATAATACAATGAGACGAAAACAATATAATGGCCACGAGTACTGACTTGAGACAGGCGCATGCAACATGCGACGGGGTTTAACTTATTTTTTTTGGATCCAAACCCTCACCATTACTCTAGAGCCAATATATGATTAATTGATTGAATGTTGCTTAACTTCTAGCGACAAATATCATATGCATATTCAGGACGACAGCATATTAATGAATGATGATGATGAATAAACACTGCTTTATACTAGACCGACATGCTGATCCGGATTTTCAATGTGCTTGCTCACGAAAGCAACAGTCCACAGGAAGACATGCCACTTAACCTAGACACATTATTCCGACTGTGGGCCTACCAGTCTTTGCTCTTAATCCTAAATGCTGTGGGCTTTGCAGAAAAGCAGAGAATACCAATTTCAATTTGGTTTGACTCGGTCAGGGATTGGTCCCACGACCTTCCGCGTTAGATGCGAGCACGCTAACCATTACACCACCAAGGCGTTCTAAGAGCCAATATATCTTTTTTTACATTCGAAATAATATGTCGAATCATCTTATTTTCTGTGTTTTGAGTGTTTTTAAAGTAAATTATCTGATTTCCTCCATAGCAATATTACTCGAAACTGACTAATATTTGTTATTTATTTATAAATTTTCCCTAACAATGCATTTGGTCATAATGAGGACGTTAACTTAATAAATTGACCAAGGAAGTTTTTTTCTCTGCCAGTCGGAACATTAAGTCATTCTTTACAATTTCAGTCAGTTTTCAGCGGTCATTGAACTTTTGTATGAATTTTTATTACATAACATACTTCCTTTTAGGGACATAAACTTTGAAAATGTTTGACCTCTTTTGTTGTTTTGAATGTGACTAGTATATTCAAAATTAATAACAAGATTATATATATAATCAATATATATATATCAGTGGTCTATTTTTAGCCGTAAACACAGTACTACATCTCATCCATTGGATCTTACAATGTGTACTAAAGATGCAAGGTTAAGAGTAATTAAATTA
>JAULBM010310060.1:0-14169 GCA_032357055.1 Geukensia granosissima | reverse complement strand
TTCGGGGGGGGGCCGCCTGAATCCGCGCCTGGATGCTAAACATTTCAATGGATGTTTAAAAAATTATTTATTTTTAAAGATAACTATTAAATATTTCGGATCCCTTTTCAGCTTCAGTTATGGTATGGACTCTAGTTCATTGTTGAAGGCCATAATGGAACCTGTAGCAGTTTAAATTCTATTGTCATTTTGTGGGTGGCTATCTCATGGACAATTATGCCACAACGCCAATTTTTACAATAACCAGTTTTTCATTTATGACACTCCCTAAAACTAATCTTTTTCCACGTGCAATTCTAATTAAATACAATGATAAATCACTAATGCGAATATCGGAGTAAATGCTATCCCAGTGTAAGAATCCAATTAAACACTATATAAATATATCAATAATTATAAGCAAATAAAAACACAATTTGGAGATTTTAATAGCTAAACAAGAAATAAATATTTATTTCGGTAAAGTTAAGCAATTTTTAACAAAAATATTAATGCGGTCATTCCACGTTTGATTATCTTTAAACAAGTTTAACTTTGGTTTTTATAGGACATTAACTATCGGTCGTTGGATGCTGTAACTAGGTGGTCTTTAGTCGTATCTGGTTCTAGTTTCGCAAGGTTCTAAAATTGCACGGTTCTGGTTTGTAAACAACGCTACCGAACTCTGATGAAAATTTTATGCTTAAGTCAAAGAATAAAATGTGGACTGGATACAAACTAATGACAAAAAACTTATCAAGGTCAAATCTGGGTCTTTGTGCCAAATATGGTACTTCTACTTCTACCAGTTTGCGGGCGGGCACCATCAATAAATTGATTATTTTGCCACTTTTGGATGTCCATGCAATTAAAAAAAAACGATGTAAAAAACAGGAGACTTGATTTGGGATTTGTCTTTTTCATTTATGTTTACAGTGCGATTAAAAACAACAGTAGTTGAGATTAAGTCCCTTTGTTGAACCTTGAAGGTTTCAAAGCTCCGGGAGGTGACGTAGTTGTCTGGTAGGGCATGCACTCCTTACCTTGATCTTATTAAGAAAAAAGGGAGCCTTTCCGTAGTTCTGTTGGACGTGGTGTTTGAGTTGCTGCTTCTAAAAAATTCTATCTGGTCAATTCAGGTCATACTGGGGTCTTAACGCAGCTTCCTATGGTTATATTCCCTAGGTCTAATGACAAAAAAAGTTGTGACTAGACACGAAGTCATGTCGAAAACCTAAAAATTTGAACTTAAGCTTAAAGTTCAAGGTCATACTGGGGTAATGAATGTACGCTACACATAGTCATTCACAAGAGGTCGAAAGATCTATGACCCGGATACGAAGGGGAGACAAAAACTACTGAAATACGTTATCTGGAAATGTCGAATATCCGAGGAAAACAAAACTAACCAATATGGTAGTGTACCATCAAAAGACATTCCTATAATTCAAAACGTTTAACAGCTCCTGACAAGAAGACAATTGACCAAAACTCCCATAAGATCTTGTAAAAGTTAAATTCATTTCAGTGGCGGACATGTTGAATTTCCTAAGCTGCAAAAAATACAACCGTTAGTTCGGCAAGAGGCCATCCAAAAAAAAATTCTAGAAATTCACAACAAAATCAATTAACAAAGTAGTTTCTGACAAGATAACTGTTAACCAGAATGCCATAAGTCGAGTCGTGGCGGCTTTGTTAAATTTCCGATCCACATAATATTATAATTTTGGTAGAAGACCATCCAAGGAACATTGCTATAATGCTAAAAATAAAAATACACAAAAAAGGTTAAGGTAAAAGTCTGTACAAGTAACATTCCTATGATGCAGAGAGTTCAGTTATTTTGACAATTTCTTACAAGATGACCTTTGACCAACATCACCATATGGTCCTTTTATGTCGTGTTGTTGCGGCCGTGTTGAACTGCCGATCCGCACAAAAATTCCAATGTTGGTAGCTCACTACATGTGATAATTCATGGTAAAACAGAATAGTTTTCGTGTTTCAGACAATATGTCAAATCAGAATGCATTATATAACAAGGGGCATAAATACATGTAGAGTTACCATTCCTGTCAAGATTGATTTCAAATAGGTCTGTATTGTCAGATAGAGAAAAAGAGGTAAAGGGCAAGGACATTGCTCGGATGTTAGGGGCTGGTGAGCCTTATCCCTCTCGCCCCATTTTCGTGAAAATTATTTTGAAAGTTAGGGGGATTTTCGGCAAACTTTGACCAAAGCTCTCCTTTTTCGGAAAGTGTGGATTCGCCATTGCATTGCTACTTTCTGTGTAAAATAGGTTTGCGGAACGCAATATCGAAAACTTTACTATAAAATTGTAAACTATTGAAAAAGTGAAACATTTTGTTATTAACTTTACTTGAAAGGATTATATCTAATATTTTTGTCGCCTCTTTAAAGCAGGGCAACACATAGTGATCACTTCCTACGTCTTGTTTTGACCTCGTTATACTTCTCGAATTCGCTAATCCTCCTCATTTAAACCAATCTACACATAATTTTTAGTAGAATGTTTAAGTATTTCACTATCTATTTTATTTTATTTTCAAATCAATATTCAATTATTATGGCTTTTTTTAGTTCGACCGATGTTAGTATGCTGAATAATGGGATGATCATTTCTAATCCGCTTCTCCTCCTTAACCACTTGACAGAATTCAACCAAACTTACATACAATCTTCAGTATGTATAGAAAGTTTATTACTGCACTTTTTGTTTTATTTATTTCCAAAATCAATATTTAATTTTTTGCGGCCATTTCAACTTAGACATACGTGACTATGCTGAACATTGGGGGAGTAACATTTCCAATCCGATACTCCGCCTCAACCACTCAATAGAATTAAACCAAACTTGCACAAAAACTTATGTACCAAGTCTAGTTTTGCAATTTCTATTTTATTTCTTTTCCATATCAATATTTGAATTTTTGAAGCCATTTAAAATTGGACATTTATGAGTATGGTGAACAGGAGGGGGATAACCATACCTAATTTTTGATGTTATTATCTGAGGTCATTAAGATTTGCTATGGCTAAAATATTCCCAATTTTCTTTGTTAACGGATTGTGGAATGCAGTGAAGTTCTTTAAGCAAAGCTGCAATTTAATGAGACTGAAACGGTACTATAGTACACCAAACGAAATTTGCCACGACTTAAGTCAAAATATATCAAAAGTTCAGCTATGAAGTATGTCATGTTATAAGTCGTTATAATTTTAATTTTTTGCCACAACTCATCCTGCACTGGTAAAAATTTAAGTTTTCCCCAGCACAAAAAAATTTCCCATTACCCCTCTATGTTAAATATTTGACATTGAAAAAATATGTCTCAAAGTGGCATGTTTCCTTAAATAAATATCTCGCTAGAATACAATTCAACTTTAATCTTAAAATTTCATCTTTTATCTTTTATAAAACTCCCCAAAATTAAAATTTTACCATGTTTTATTTCCCAAGACCATTGGTTGATTGCACCAACAAAATGAAGCAAATTTACAAAGTCGAAAAAATAACATTACACATTAGGCCTATTATTTAAAGTTAAAATTAATTATGTAAATTATGTATTTGTTTTCCTTTGCATTTCAACGCAGGATTCGAAACAAAACCACTCTGCCGTGTGCAGCCATTTTTGCAGTTCACTACCTTAGTGTATGTAGAATATTTAGTATATTTTTTATTACGCGTCCTGCGCCTGTGGTACAAAGCTTCATCCATTTATATGCTTTCGTCGTGAATATGCATGAAATATTTGCCGCTGGACGTTACGCTTAATCTATCCAACAAAATATAACTTGAAATACATCTATTAAATACTAAATTATGCGTTGGCATATTGTCATATTCAGTTCAAAAAGTGCAAAAAAGTTAAATATTATTCCAAGTTCAGTTAGTACGAAATCTTTTCAAGTATTAAACAATATATTTTTTATCTACAGCTAGATGTTATGGAGACCGTACAGAATCTGGTTGGTCCGAGATAGAAATAGGTTACGATGACCTAGTTTCCAGTTTAAATAATAAAAGTATAATTTTGATCGATGTAAGGGAACCATATGAATTAGAAATGGAAGGACAATATGACCCTTCAGCAGTTAATATTCCAAGTATGTATATGGTGATTGGTTGTTTTCGTTTTAGGGAGAAATCATTTCATTTTATTGTCCCCCCAGGGCATGGAAGAAATTTGAAATGAAACTTTTTCTGAAGAAAAAATGTAGAATGGCAATATCCCAGGATTAAAATAGTGTCAAATCAAAAAAGTGCACCAAAAGGCAGGATCGAAATTTATTCTATGCTCCTCTTAAAACCATACATTTGCTCCCTTCGCGAAAACGTTTGTTCTTGTGGAATCACATCCATATCTAATATTCCAAATGTAACACTTAGATTTGGGGGTATGAAAACCCGATGCAGGTTTTATTCGTGTTTTGTTATTTTTCTTTGACTCGGATTGGAATCACCACAATATTATAAGAAAGTTACGTATTCCAGTTTCATTCATTCGTGGTCTTTGAACAATTCCGGTAATTTGGACATATTACAGTCATTATCGTAACCAACTTAATTTGGTGTTTTTAAAAATCAATAATATATTAATAATGAAAACATATGGCTTTAGTACGTGAAAATGACGCTTTAATTCCCTCCAAGGTTTTTGGTCAATTTAATTGTGTATGTATTCATAAAACGACATGCTATATGTATACTCACAGTCGATTTTCTACAAACGCACAAAAAGAAAAAAAGTGACAAAAATCTAATTAAAAATGGTCGAAGTTTGTGGATAGATTTGTCCCCAATAGCATTTTAATGTCTCTAATCCTCAAACGTATATTACTGGATCCAGTGGTATCAGACTTTTAACGGCAAGTTGTAAATATCGATACTATACCGCAATAGGGATAAATAAATCGATGAAAATGCTGCTTTTAAGGTTGTAATTTCTCCCTTTCTTATCCCTTTTTTGAAGACGGATATGGAAATAGACCGTTTCGTTTCTCTACAATGAGACAGAAGCCCTCTAATGAAGAATCTGTTGCTTTGGCTGGATACATAAATAATCAGTCATTTCCAAGTAGCCGTTGTGAAGAAGTTGGTTGCTCGATATCTTCGCTGGCAGGATAGAAATCTTATAAAGGGGAGTCGGATGGTTTGGCGATAAAGATAAATTCTCAACCAATGTGTTCGTCGAATGTCAACATTCCTGTCTGTAAAAGACACCTTTTGCTAGTTTCGAAAAAAGTAGGCCTTTAGATGCTACATCAGTCTAATTTTTCCGTTTTTTTTCAACAACAATTAAACGTAGTTTTCCTTTTCGTCCCAGCCATCCCTACCTATTGTTTTTTTAATTATGTTTGAACATTTTCTCGTGCGTTCTATTTGCCGCTGAACTTTGAACAACCATCAATCAATCTCACATTCTGCTTTTAGGAAAACGGTATGTTTTTAATAATTCCAATTAAAAAGCTTCATTCTACACATAAACATATGGGGTAAATGTCAGATTGACGGCACTCCAACGACGAAAAAAGCAAAGGGAATTTACAAATCAAGAGGTCTCCACAAAGCCTTCAACAAGGGTGGAAAACCACTCATTGTGATAAGCTCAAAAATGCTCCAAATCAATCGTGTATATATAAAACAACAGTGCTTTTATCTGAATATTATCAAAAATGTACATGTATTAAATCATTAAACACAAAGACAAATCTATGACCACAATTCCTGTCTTGGGACAGGTACATGAGATATGTAGTGGGGTTAAACTAGTTTAGTTGGTACCCTCCCCTCCCTAAACGAGTCGTCAAAGAAAAAATCAAAGAACAGAAAAAGTAACCGACTAACTATAAAAATCAAATGGAAAGTCACTCAGTCCGACTAATGAGTACCTGATACAATAATTATACTAAACAAAAAATACATACAAAAAGAAGATACCTCTCTAATGAATGTTCGCAGTTACTGAGAGCAAGATCAGGGTGTGATTACTGATGATAAGACATCAAACCTTTCAAAACGAGATGTCATCAGACACAGTTTTTCCGACGATTTGTTGTCAATAAACGTGAAGAAAGACAAGATGGATGCAATACCAAATTCATTAATATTTATGTAAGAAAGCGATAAGTCTATTTATATCTGTACAAACAAAAACCAACTTGAATGTCTTGACAACAACTCGAACTTGTACCCTTTTTGGAAAAGTTTGTCAACGGAACATTGATATTTCAATTTATAGAGCTTTATGTTAAATGTTTCCATAGAAAATTGGGTGTGGTACCCCTTGTCTTATCAAAATTCTACATTGTAACTGTTATAAAATTTCTTCTCTTTCAAAGGTAGTGTTTTTAATAAACATTGTAGATTTAAAAATAAAAATGAATTTATTGTTTGTAGTGGGTGAGTTAGAGGAAGCACTGGACATGTCGCCTGAGAGATTTAAAGCGCTGTATGGTGTAGATTTGCCCGATCTTGATCAGAAATTAGTGTTCGCCTGTCATGCCGGTTTTCGAAGTCTTAGAGCTGTATTATTGGCAAAGGATTTAGGATATAATAAGTAAGTCCCCAGTTTCCCCAAAATATATTGGAAAAGATCTCGGTTAATTTTTATGTTATAACTGTCAGAATCTACATTTCCAAAAGTGACATGATTCCAGTTAAAAATAAAACCATTTAGTTTTCTTTACAATTGACAAGCCATTAATTACTGATTGAAATTTTTCCCATAGAAAAAGAAGATGAGGCATGATTGTCTATGAGACAGCCATCCCGATCCGAAACGTACAATTTACAAACATCAGCAGGATACCCTAAAGCCTTCAATATATCCACACCCTAAAACAAGCTGTAAAAGGCACCAAAATGTAATTATATTCAAATGTAACAACTATCAGCCAAATAAGTATACAATATAAGACAAGTATCAATAATAAAAACTACCACATCCACTGGATTACAGGTTCCTGGCTTGGAAAAGACACATAAAGTATGTTGGGGCTTAAACATGTTAATGATTAATACTAAACCCTTCGTAACATTATACAGTGGTAGGACAGAATTACATGTTAACAGACTTTAAAGACCATCTGCATAAGATTTAACACGACATGAAAACATACTTTAAAACTAAAAGATTTAATTTTGGAACTTGACACATAGTATGCAGACAATCAAAGACGAGATGTACCAACCTAGTAAAAGTACTGGCTGTTTCGGTCTGATACCTAGTTCAAAATCGAAACACAGTTAACAACAGCACCTTCAGCTTCATGGATTTTTTGTAAAATTAATAGACAAAAAAACAAGTTATTGTGCTAGTGCCAAAATAAAAAAAGTATCGACAGCATGAAGGATAAAAATATAACAAAATATGGACTAAAAATTTGTTTTGATTTTAATAATTGATCAGATAGTCAATGTTGATTTGAAAGAAGACAATTACCAAAGATTAAAAAAAAATGTATTATTAAGATAACCTTCACTATAAGTATATTCAAGTATCCCAGTTTTTAAATCAATTTTCTGTAGGAGCAACCAAGCTTTAAAATTTTATCTTTATATTTATGACAGAACTTGGTAAATGTTTTAACTGAACTTTTGCTTCGAATTTGATTTGCCCGTTATTTCATATTATGGTCTTCAGGTGGGTTCGAACAGAGACGTATTGTATTATATGTCTCTGGTTCGAATTTTATTATCAAATAACCTAAGATGGTTGTAAAAAAAACTAGCAACGGAATCTTATTCATTGACAAAAAATCAGAACAGATAGTTGGAAATGAGAATTGAGACATAAAACTTTGATATGCAAATGCATATATAATTAAATTCTGTTTCAGCTCAAAGCACTACCCGGGTGGTTACACAGAGTGGATGGAAAAGACAAAATAATGATATTTACTTCATGAATTTAAAAGTTTCATGAACAATCATTGTATATATTTCATTTTATTTAATGTATTATATTTAATGTCAACATATTTCTTACTGTTTTATTGTCATTGTTTACGCAACATTCACATCGTCCGATTGTGTAGTAAAATTTGATGATGAATTTACCATCCAAAGTCTTTTTCCGCTGGGAATGCTGGGTAATCTCGTGCGATGTGAGAAAATGTTTTGTTCCTCTTCTTCAATTCGTGAGTTGTCTTGAAACAGTGGAGTAAGAGCACGTCTGATTTTTCTTGGACTTGAAACCCAACTGATATCATATGATTGGTGCGTTCGATAAGTGCTTGAGTAACTTGATCGTCGTGGTGTCATTGATGATGATTCTGTTGTGACAGAATTTCGCGATTTTCGCAAAAGTACGTCAGAACTATGAGCTAAACACCTTTGTTCGGACGAATTTACAGAACTCGTGGACAAAGGTGTCGAGTTTCGTCTAGGTGTTGGCGTCAATTCAGTGTCGCTGAATACAAAACTGTGTTCTCTGCCATTTGCGCCTACATCCGTGCCTAACAGAATTCTAAGTCCTTTTAAGTCTTTTGTTTGTGTAATATCAGCGCAGCCATTTTGTACAAGAACTTTACAACACTGTCCCATCTTTAATTTTATTGCTAGTTCCAGGGCTGTTAACCCTTGGTTGTTTTGTAAATTCAAGTCTAATTTCGACCGAGTCGCAGACGAGGTCACAAGAATTTGCAAAGCTCCAGCGTTTGAAGCAATAACGGCGTGCATCATTGCAGTGTTCAGTTCATTGTCCTGAATATTTGGGTTACTATTTCCCTTCTTTGTCAATAATCTCGTGACATCTTCGCAATCACAGTTCATGCAAGAATACATTAACGCTGTACAACCATACATGTCTTGTACGTTAACATCACTTCCATAACGTAACAACGTTCTTACCATGTGAGTTCGCACATCATCTTTTTCGTCATAGCACACAGCACAGATGAGTGGTGTCTTCCCCGAAGCATCCGTGAAATCAATATCAATATCAGAACTGTCACTGAAAAAGTTCGTAAGTTTCCGAATGTTCCCATTTTGAATTATATGAAACAACAGCTCCCTTTCTCCTTTACCTATCTCAACCATCATATCTTACATCAAACTTGCGTGGAAATAATCCTGAAAATACATTAAAGACAAGTCTTACTTTGATTTTTTTTTCTCGATAAAATCAATCGTTGCAACAATATATTTTACATTTTAGTCGATATTTCCCCTTTCTTAAGTTGTTAATTAAGCCAATTGAACTTCTCAATCTCTACTCAAGAAAAACACACTTGATATGAAAATGCAAACTTCTTACTTTCCTTTCATACTTCACTCTATTTCAGTATACTACATTGTTGAAGAGCTAAACATAAAATTCATAAATAAAATATTTATCCATGATATTTTAACCTAACATTTTAAAATTAAATTCTAATCGGAACTTTAAATGAATTGTAAGATCACAATACTTCGATGGAATCAGTCCCATATCATATTTTCTTTTAAAAACTTTATATTGTTATTATATACCAAAAGGAATAGCTTATCAAATTCAATAATTATATAAGCAAAATGTATTGTATTCTTTGTTCTCCACTCCAAGGCTACAGCATCAACAGATACAGGTTCTATGTACCTTTATTTTTTAAAATACGTCATTACTGTAAACATTAAAAAGCATGTCTGTTCACTGGGGTCAGATGTATACCTATATCAATGACCATTTTTTTGCCTTTTCCTTGTAAAAAAATTGACAAAAAATCTGTCTTCAAATTTTGCCTGGACCCCCTACCTCTAATTGTCTTCAATATTTGTCCGGACTCCCTATCTCTAAATTCTGGCTAGAGGTAGGAGGTCCAGGCAAATTTGGAAAGCAATTGTTTTGCAGTTTTTTTACAATGAAAATACAAAAAAAAAAAAATGAATAAAAGATCACTGATATAAGTATACGTCTGGCCCCTAATCACTGATATAAGTATGCGTCTGACCCCTGTTGTCTGTTGTTGTTTTGCTAGAAGCTTTAAGTATTTTGCAAATTTTCAAGACTAGTTCAATTCAGAACAAACAAAAAACTTTGTACAAAATCTACCTGAAAATGTTGCTTTAAAAAATCCTCCGTCACATGTGATATTCTGTAGAACATTCAATTTTTCATTTTTCAATCAGAATGTGTAAAACGCAGCTTCGCTGTCTAGTTGATAACTTAAAAATATAAAATAGTACTCAAGGGAAACCAGAAGAGTGGTGTTGTTTTGACTTAATTTAACCCTGACTTTTTAATACCCTCATGGTCATATATTAAAAAGTGCACTAAAGAACAAAGAATTAAATCCTTGTTTACTTCCAACTATGGATTAACTTAATCCAAATTACGTCAATGATTAAGTTGTTTACTCCTGTCCGGTTCACCATTTAGTTCGAATGTCAAACTCATGCGAGATACGTGTATCAGTCATAGCCGACAATATTCGGTAGTCAAACTCATGCGAGATATGTGTATCAGTCATAGCCGACAATATTCTGTATGCAATATTCAATCATTTTTTAAACTTTGTCATTTTGTTAGGGCAACTGTTGGAGGACCACAGCATTATGGCTGATTTCCCATCAGCTTAATATTTTCGTTAACAGTACAATTGCAGTGGTGTATCCAGGATTTTGAGTTCGGGTTGTAGGGTGGAGTGTTTAAAAATAGACGTTTTTTCCACAAATTAAAGGAAATTATATGAATAATTTCTTATATTTTATATTTTCCACAATTAAAGGGAAAATCATACAATTATCCTATTTTTTTCCCCATTTTGGGGGAGGGGCGAACGTTCATTTCATCACTAAAGGATACGACATCGAGTTTCATAATGCCATTTCGTTCATTCCACTTGTTTGGGTATTTGCTATACTTGTTATATTCATATTCAGATGGGATCGTTAGAAATAAAAATTTCAAGTTTCAAGTGCCAAATCTACCTTAACAACCCTAAAGTAATGGGCTTAGTGGTTCACACGGTCCAATTTCATTTATAGGTTGGTTTCTTAACGTCCCTTTGCGAATATGTCATGTATATCCAGGACAAGAACTATTTTAACAAATATAAAAAAGTCAGAAAAAGGAGGTCAGTGGAATGTATCAGGGCAATGGCGTTTCAGCTTTGTGTATTTACACGTTTTAGATGGCTGTCTCACGGACAATCACCACATCTCCTTTTTCTATAATTATATCGGACAATTACAACCCAACCTGTAGTCGTCGGATACCCTCATTGACAAGACATGCCGCTGAAACTGTATAAAAGGGAGTAGTGCATCCCTGTATTTTTATATTTTTAAAACTTAATTAAAGAAAATCCTCATAAGATACGCACTATATGGACATTTTTTTTTCAGCTAAGCCCCCCCCCCCCGGTTATATTTTTTAAGATTTCTCAAGCATGAATGCAGTGAAATTTCAGGCTTCCTAGATTAAAAAACCCTAAAAGATGATCAAAAATTTTAAAAGGCATTGCAATGTTACTATGGGATAACTACATGGTCAGGAATGTTGAAGCATCTTACCTTTTACAGAATATTTGAAGAATGAGACAATATTTCCCGTCCAGTCATTACCAGTTCTTCAACTTTTAGACACAATAACAAGACCCCGTTATATTACAAATCACCTACAACTACAATTTATAACCCGATGCCATAAAACCATGATTACATCGTGGTTACCGAATCGTACTGGTAAATGTTTTCCTAATGAAATATTTAAATAAAATTAGCAATACCATGCAAGCTTAAGCCAGGTCGAATCAATAGGTCTGCATGATTTTGTTATAAATACATATGTATTAGACATAGGTACTTGTTTCTATCCATGCACAGTCTGTGACAAACAGTATATATCATGGATAGAAACAAGTGCTTGTGGTATTAGACCTGTGTGTTGTTGATTGAGATGATTCCGGATTTGCTTACACCCATCTTGCATCAGCACCATTATATACTAAGAGTGCACAGGAACCTGTATTTATTGATGGTGTTGTGTATAGACCAGTGATTGTCTCGCAACTACAGGTGCCCGGAATAACAAAAATACGATTTTTTACAAACACCTTCTCTTTCAATCATTTTATCTCGTTACTGGTTGCGGGGGGGGGGGGCATATATTTACTGGTAGTACGATACCCATGAGAGCCTCTTCTGGCAACTACAAGCAAAGCCAACGTATGCCTGGGCAATAACAACTCTTCGTGTTTCTAGTTGCCCGGGGTTACCACTTGTTAAAATTACCACAGTATCAAAAAAAGGCACTTAATTGCGACCAGTGATAGGATAAAAGGATTGGAAGGAAAAGATGGGAAAAAATTTAAATTATAGACGGAAATGCGAGATTTTAATAAATTATTTTTAGTTTGAGTTTTATAGAATTAGTAAAAAATTTTAAAAAGAACTTAACACATACCTCAGTAGTACTTATTGCATTTCTCCTGCATCCCATACGTATACATGTTTGGTCAATATTTTGTATTTAATAAGTTTTTTGGTTTGATTTAAAGTTCTTTGATTTTATTTTCGATATCGAGCTGTACTTATTGAACAATCGAACTGTCGACACTTAAAAGAGGCTGGTACAGGGTTATTTTCGTGCAACGTGTTTGCCGTTTTTGTTTCACGTGTTGTCTTGCTTTATTGGCCGTTACACGTTGTGTATCGTGTAAGTTCGTCAAAATGCAACGTGCAAACCAAGTTCTAAAGAACAGTTGAAATAACATTTTCGGAGTACCCCTATGTACCGCCCTCTTAAAATGCAATCGATATATAATATAACCATTATGTCATGTGCAATTTCAAATAAGCAGAGAAATATCTTGTTTCACCTGTTCAATTACCTATAATACAGCTTTTGTTGATCGGATTTGAAATATCTGCAGATTAAAATATGATATGCTGATTTTGGCATCTTACAAGTAACGGTCAAAGTTCACTGGGGTTCTCAACAACTTCCACGCAAGGAGGAAAGTTCGCTTCTCTCTCAATACTTATGTATGAGTATTCATAAATCGAAGCGTCTCTGCGACGGAGATTGGGTCCTCAACGTAGTGCGTTAGGCCGATTGTGTGTAAGATGTTATTTTGGGTCTAGCTTTGATCGGAACAAACTTTTCATCATTGTGAATAGCAATATCCGAAAATCGGACAACTGGAACGCATCTGGCAACACCCAATGTAACAACATGGAAAATGAATATCACCGACACTGTATTGACAAACCTCGATACCATTTTTTTTCTAGACAAAAATGGACACATTTTGTCTCGTATTGTTACGAAGCAAAATAATTGCGATAACTAAAATGTAAGACATGATTGCGAAGATTTCAACTTACTGTCAGCGCGGCTCAATTCGGAATTCGCCTTTTTACAATTTTGAAGATTTTAAAATAGGATGAAGGTGGCATACTTTTTACTAAAAATGTATCTAAGTATGTCGTCATTTTAGTGCAAAATATTTTCCAATTCCTTCAAAGATTTTTTACTATTTGTGAAAAATTGATTTGAATGGGAAATTTTCTATAGTAAATTTTGGTCCATTTAAAATCTTCCTCAATAATGATTTATAACCATATATTTGGTGTTAAACTGTGAAATGTATTTATCTGATCATAAAACAACCAAACATTTCAAACATTTGAACATGTAATCTGCAGCAATAGTGTGTTTTCTCCCTTCTCCATGCAAAATCCCAAAGAAAATGCAATAAATTTGCACAACTATTGATAATTTATCAACGACTAGATGAGATTGATAGTTTTATTAAGCATGGGTCAATCCAAAACAGATTGAAATTTGATAAAATTTGAAAAGGCCGATTTCTGAAGTGAACTACGCCGACATTAGTCTTTTTTTTTCCTTATATACTTATGGAAAAAAGAAATTGTGCATCCTATAAAATTTGATCTACAATTATTCCATTCCCGTCTCTCAATCAAACGCTTAACAGAGTAGTTCGGTTCAATTCTGATTGGATAATCCGTCCACCAGTACTTGCTGATTCGTCAATCACCAGGAATTTTAAAATTAAGTATGTAAATCCTTTCTTGTTTACGGGATAAATTACCCAAACTAGTGTCCGCTTACACTCGCGACCTTTACCACGTTTTCACATGTTGTACCCTTAACCCGAAACAACTCTTAACCTTCAAATCATACTCTTATCCGATACCCTTATCCCGAAAAAAGA